>VZQC01007141.1:768965-810298 GCA_009823505.1 Rhizomys pruinosus | reverse complement strand
TCAACATCACTAATCATTAAGGAAATGCAAATGAAAACCACTTTAAGATATCATCTTACTCCAATAAGACTGGCTAGGATCAAGAAAACAAATGATACCAAGTGCTGGAGAGGTTGTGGGGAAAGGGGAACACTCATCCACTGCTGGTGGGAATGTAAACTCGTACAGCCACTATGGAAAGCAGTGTGGAGAACCCTTGGAAGACTTGGAATGAACTTGCCACCCGACCCAGCCATACCACTCCTGGGCATGTACCCTCAAGACTTACGCCACCACAGAGATACATGCACGGCCATGTTTATTGCAGCTCTCTTCACAATAGCAAGGAGCTGGAACCAACCTAAATGCCCCTCAACTGACGAGTGGATAGAGAAAATGTGGTACATCTACACAATGGAGTTCTATGCAGCAGTAAAGAAAGACGACATCACGAGCTTTGCAGGAAAATGGCTGGAGCTAGAGGACATCATGCTGAGTGAAGTAACACAGTCCCAGAAAAACAAACGACGAATGGTATCCCTCATCTGTGGATGCTAGTGCCAATTACCCAGTTATAAGTATTTCTTGTGTGGGGCCCCCTGAGCTTTTGTACAAAGCAGTTGGGCGTAAGGCATTTTGGAAACAACAACAATAACAACAACAACCACAGAAAATACTGCATCAAAGAACTGACTGAAACAGTGAACTTCTGCTCAAAACAGTTAACTTCCCCATGGAAAATATTGAGAAAGACTAAGAGATGAAAAGTATGTTTGGCAGAATGCATAAGCTCTGGCGGGGTGGGGGAATGGGCGGGAACACGGGTCTAGATTTGTTAAAAATAAATAAATAAATAAATTTATGTGAAAAAAAAAGAAAATTACGTTTTTACATGTAAAGATTGGTTGTCAAAATACCTGTTATCAGGAACATAAGCTTCCCCCCCCAAAAAAAGAAAATCTCTAAAATTATGCAGCTAAAAATCTTGCAGAGGACCCGGGTTCGATCCCCAGCACCCACATGGCGGCCGAGAACCGTCTGAAACTCCAATTCCAGGAGAACTCCAGTTCCAGGGGAATCCAACAACCTCTTCTGACCTCTGCGGCATTGCACGACACGGGTGCACACACTTGCATGCAGACAGTACATTCATACACATGCAGAAATTAAAAAAAAAAACATATTCTGCAATGTATTTAGTGCCTTGGTTTCTAAAACATTACAATATGGATTTTAAGACTTTATTTAAACATTCATCTGGTTCAATAAAATAACCGAATATAAGATTACTCAGATAAAACATATGGCTCAGTTAAAAGTTTTGATATCACAGCAGATAATTTAGGGAATTTGGAAGGTCTGACTTCTGTGGTCTTCAACAGCATATAGCACCCTGCATAAGAAGCCGCTTTGTAGATCAAATGTTTGCTATTTGTTTTGTGTGCTCAACTAAAGTCCTAGGCAGTAGAATCTAAAAACCATCACATGACTGGTCTATTTAAATGATTTTTGTTACCTAGGTCTGGTCCAAGCTGTGGCCCTCCTCAACCCTTCGGCCCTTGTCACGTGGGGCCTTCTCGGCATTTTGGCCCTCCTCTGTCTTCTCCTCAAGTGCCTGCTCCATTTTTACCATATTACAAAAGCAATTGGTACCCACGTCCATAAAGGCAGCAGCAAAGCTGCTTGTCTACTGAGTATTGCTACTGCAAGTTCGACTGCATGCAATGCTAGTTGTAAAAACACCAGCTTTTTAGAAAGTTGGTAACTGTACAAAATTGCAGCTTATTTTCTTCACTTCTGTCCCTTCAAAAGTCTTTACACAGTAATGCTAAAGCACCCAACTTTGAGATTCTGAGTCAATATATTGCCACTTTCTTTTTGGTAGCTTGAGCCTCATAGTGTCAACTAACTTTGTGTTCCATTCTTTTAGTATAGTCTCTTTCTGTAGCATGGGCAAAATTTTTAAATCTTCAAAAACCATGTTTTAATTTGTGGTGTTGGAATGTCAGGACTTTCTTTAGGGAAGGAATTCAGTTGTGCTGCAAAGTGATTGTTCATTATTTTGTTATCTTTCATTGTCACATTAACACCAGATACTAAAAATAAGCCTCAAAATCAGTTATTAAAAATCTGATTTTTATTTATTTTCGTATGTGTATGAATGTACTGTGTGCATGCAGGTTTGTGCACCTGTGTGGTGCAAAGCCATGGAGGTCAGAAGAGGGCGTCGGATTCCCCTGGAACTGGAGTTACAGATGGTACTCAGCCGCCATGTGGGCACTGGGGATAGAACCCAGGTCTTCTGCAAGAGCAGTTGGTGCTCTTAACCGCTAGGCCACGTAGGATTGAAAGGATATTCCTGGACAAACTCTCAGCCCATGAAAGGAAACAGCCAGAATTGACCAGAGTCCAAAATGACAGCTCTAGAGAAAGCAGACTGTTTTGCTTCTTGTCCACCTGTGCCCCTTTTCTAAGCCTAGGGAACAATCTTCGGAAGAGGAGGCGTGGTAGAATGTAAGGGCTGCGATTGGGTTGAATGGTGAAACTACAGTAAGATAGACTGGACACTCATTTGATCAACTTGATTGAACATACAAACCCCCCCTGCTGGATGATGGGACCCTTAGGCTGTGTGGGTTTGGGCACAACCGCTTGCAAATTGTTTTTACATGAAGGATGCTCGTACTCATAAATTATTACTTATTGTTAAAAAATGAAAAAAAAAATAAAGAAGTAATAGAAGAAAAAAATCTGATTGACTTCAAGTGTTGCAGTTGCATGATTTGTAATTTCAATACCTGCTGCAAATCCATCAAATATTCTGTTTTTCCTTAAGAATGGATGACTATTAGTGCTGATAAGAACACCTGCTTGAGCATTCCTGAAAATATCATCTTCTTTGTGTTTGGCTCTCTGCCTTTCATGACTCACGGAGGTAAACTCCCATGCCCGTACTTCCACCCAGACAAACTGTTCCTAGCATCTTCCCTTGGTGGCTGGTTAGTTTATGACGGATAAGATCCTGTTAACCTGGACAACCTAAGACAGGCACATTAAAATGTCAGAATGCTAGAGGTGGGGCCAACAATGTCTGAGCTATGCACTCAGACTCCCACTCTGTTTGTTGCTCTCTTTAAAAACAAATGGGTGAACCAGCTAGGGAACAATCTGTGAAAGAGGGGGCGTGATAGAATGTAAGGGCTGCAACTGGGGTGAATGACAAAACTACAGCAATATAGTCTGGATACTCATCTGATCAACTTGATTGAACATACAAGCTCCACCCCCCCCAGCTGGATGGTGGGACCCATGGGCTGTGTGGGTTTGGGTACAACTGCTTGCAAATTGGTTTTACATGAAGGATGCTTGTACTCATAAATTATTACTTATTGTTAAAAAACGAAAAAAAAAATGAAGAAGTAATAAAAAAAGAAAAAAACAAAAACAAAAACAAAGGGGCGGCGGGGCTGGAGAGATGGCCTAGCGGTTAAGAGTGCCAACCGCTCTTGCAGAGGACCTGGGTTCGATCCCCAGCACCCACATGGCGGCTGAGAACTGTTTTTAAATCCAGTTCCAGGGGAATCTGACACCCTCTTCTGACCTCTGCGGCATTGCGTGACACGGGTGCACAAACCTACATGCAGACAGTACATTCATACACATACAAAAATAAAAAATAAATAAAATTTAAAAAAAAAGAACCAAAGGGGAGAAATGTGTAGAATGGTATGCACCTGCACACCAGTGTGCTTAAGTGCTTAAGGCTTCACCTGCCAAACAGGTTTAACCTGTTCTTGGAAGTTAACCAGTCAGAGACCTGGGCCAAAGATCAGCACCTGGCACATTCATGAAGTAAGCGAGATGGAAAAAAAATAAAATATATATATATATATATATAATAATTTATATATTATATATATATATATAATTTCCCTGAATAAATGAGAGTCTGCAACAGCTCCTAATCTGCTTGCTTCTCACTCGACTCCTGGTATCTGTGTGTTGACTCCCTAGTCTGTCACCCCCATTCTTCGCTTGTGACCCGAAATTCTCCAGCAGGCCCGGAGAATGTTACATTTTGTGTATTATGATCTTGATCGCTATTTTCTGATTTGAAGAGTAGAGACTAAAACCTCAGAATGCAGGTGGAATTTTTGACAATTGAAGTATGTTATAGATATTCATTTTTACATATGTATATATTCATGTGTTTATATGCATATATGTATGTATAAATATATGTATGCATATGGTTCATATTAAACATAAATTTGTAAAAGCATATATGTATGCATATATTCATACACATATATGCATACATATATCATTAATTTGTTATTCATTTGTAATGCTGACCTATCTGACTTGAAATGAACTGAAATAGGATCAAAGCCCATGACTAAGATAGAAAGTGAACTTTGAGGAGCAAGAATTGGAATCCCTAAGGATGTCTGGAATAATCTCTTAGTAACATGTTTGAGAATATTCCTGTCTGTCTCTTACCTAATAAAAACTTTCTCCTCCTTTTTTCTTTTGCTAAGTATTTCTGGACTAGTATTTATTATTTTCTAGGTAGTTGGTAATACTGTAAATATAACTACCAAGGGCATAAGGGCACTGTGTTTTCCTTAAAGAACTTTCAGTCTTGTAAAGGAGGATAACATAAGCATACTAATAACTTGATAAAGCAAGTCTCTTAAGAGTGAAGCAAAAAAGTGCTAACAGAACTCCTCTCCTTCTAGGTCTAAGGCCCCAGGGGTGTAATTCAGCTAATCAGGAGGGCATAAATTCTAACTTGGTTCCATTCCACACTCTTAGATGACAGGGCCAGAAGTCTACTCCCATTGAGATCTATGACTTTTTGCTATATGAAGAAAAAAAGACTTATTCTCTGCTGATACGGACTCCTAGTTGGTTTGGTTAACCTGCTCTCACTTTCCTTAGGAGCATAATTGAAGTGAAGGAAGTTACACATAGTGATTCGGAGGTTTGCAACTAGGAAAATTCTTAGATTCAGGGGCACAGGTAGCCTTTCATGTACAAAGTTCTCATTTTAACCTACCTCAGGCTACCTGGCTTTACTGATTTATAGTTAATTAGGATTGAGATTTTCATTGAAAACTTGAATACGTATGTGCTTTTTTGTATGCATTCCAGATCATGGTGGCTGAAGCAAATAATTGTGACTGCACTAGAGAAAGGAGCACATACCACAGGGGAGAGTCAACCACCCCTGCCCCTGACAACCTGCAAGGAAATCCTGCTGTGCTACCTGTTCACAGAAATATCTTCCTGACATCACTTGTGAGAGCTGAAAGATTTCTCTTCTTATCAGCTAAGAAAATCCTAATACCATTTCCTCGCTTTTTAATCAGTCTCAAAACCCCTTAAGAAAATTTCTGCTGTTTGCAGCTAGACATTTATACTATAAGAATATATAGAGGTTTAGTTATTATATAGGTATTCAAGTTCCACTGTGATAAATGAACAGCAAGTGGGGATAAAGTTAAGAGCAGAAATCCATATTAATTATGGCAAAGAAAGCAGAATATATTGTCTTTAGAATGATTCAATATCATTATTCCATTGTGCGTTCAAGACATGTGACAAATACAGAATTCCAAGGAAGAAAGGAGGTGTTTAATCTCATTTTAAGGAAGAAAAAGACTAAAAGATCTCTTTGCATCTTTCAAATATGCCACTGAATGGCTGTCAATAAGACTTTCTTTATTACTAATCATGAAAATACCAAATAGACTCAAGTACACACAAGTGACAACTGTCTACATTTATTGTAAGCCTTTCCAGTATTCAAAAGAAGAAATGGCAAAGAGAAATAGCTAGTTAGTCAGGTCCAGGCTGGGTTATTGAATCCTTTCTCTGCTTTACTTTGTAACTCTTTTTATTTACTTTTAACTCTTCCACAAATTAGGAAAGTTAAAGGGAGAAGACTTCTAAGAATTGTGTACTGTTAAACTTATTCATAAATTACATGAATTCCCCATGATATTGTTGTGATTAGATTAGGATTTAATGGCATGGAAATACTCTATCTGTAAATTTATCATCTAAAATAAACTAATTTTTAATTTTTTGTTAAGTATTTTCATTAAGAAAAAGTACAGTTTCACCACTATTTACAGCACAATGTAAAGCAAATATTTTGCCTTTCAGATGATTTTAACGAAGTCCTATACAGAAAAACACAGAGTTGATCCCCAACTCATCCTTATCCTAGGTTGGAAATTCCTCTACTTATAAGTTCATCTACATGCTACAATAAATGATTCAATACTGACCAATTGAAAAAAAAATCATAGTACAAGATACTCTGACATCTATTACTATGTTATATAGCTCTTACTAAGCAAATTAATTTTGTTTCATTTTCTAGAACATCTCAATGTTTTCTTTTCACTTAACTCTTGATTCCTCAGTGAGAAACTTCCACAGACTAACCAAAATGATTAGCTAAATATCACTGAACATTAACTTAATATAGAGAATTTTCCACCTGAGAGAATGTCTTTTCTCACTAACATAACACTTCGCCTCTTAAGATGTATAGTTCATGACTAAAACTGTAAGTAATTGTTTTCTTATCTCCAAGAAAAAAATTTCATTCTGTATTAAGTCAGAAGTGAAAACCATCATTGTTTATAATTTCTGAATAAAAAAGAAATTTGAAGACTAAGAATCTATGGTTGGCCTTACCTCTCCTAACTATAAACAGTTGAATTGTAAACAGTCCTATTACCTTACCTATCAGAATGCACCCATGCCTCACCAGGTACATATCACACACACACACACACACACACACACACACACACACACGCACACACGCACACTAATATCCAACTTCTAAGTGTATGCCTGTGTTAAGTATGTTTGAAAGGGAGAATTTGATGATGAGTGGAATATACTTATAAAACATTTGAGGGGATTTTTTGAGACAGAGTCTCACTGTAGTGTCAACTGGCCTGAAACTTCCTATGTAGACCAGGCTGCTGTCCTCCATTTCACAGAGATCCACCAGCCTCTGCCTCCTGAGTGCTCAGACTAAAGGTGTGTGTCACCACTCCAGGCTAGCATATGATTTCTTAAAATCAGGGCTTAAGCCTAATATTTGAATTGGGTATTTGTTATTTTCTAACCTATAGGAATGAATCTTTGCCTGGCTTGAGGCAAGAACTTGTAGGACCTGTCCCGAGTTACCTGATATCTCTGTGGGCATTCAGTTGCCTGGCGGAGGTCAGAAGAGGTCATTGTATATAATGGAAATGGAGTTATGGACACTTGTTAGCAGCCATGTAGGTCCTGGGAACTGAACCCAGTTCCTCTGCAAGAGCAGAGCTCTTAACTGCTGAGCTATCTCTCAAGGCCCTTTGTTGTTCTATTCTTAAGAGAGAATTATGACACACTTTTCCTTTGAAAAATGTAAGCATTTCAGCATGGAAGGGAAGATGAGTCTAGATTGCACTGAGAAAGGATGTATGAAATGCATAAAACTTCAATAAAAGTGCTAAAAAAAGAAAGTGATAATTTTAGGTTGGCCACTTTAAGATCTTTTCTCATGTTTTGTTACTGTTACTGTCATGTGTTTTCCTCTCTTTTTTTCAACTTATAAAGTTATTTCCCTTTTTTCTACTACAATTCTTTCTTTTATATTAATGACATTTTTTTTTTTGCATTTTGGAGACAGGGTCTCCCTGCAGCCCCAGCTGGCTTAGAACTTGCTCTGTAGACCAGGCTGGACTTGTACTCACAAAGATCCTCCTGCTTTTGCCTCCTGAGTGCTGGGATTAAAGGTGTGCACCACTGCATCCAGCATAATGACCAAATTCAATATAAGCTATTTTGCCCTGCTTCTGTGATTAAATTACTTAATATGTGCTCAGGAAATGAAGACTGAAGTCACAAAAAAATGCAAAATCTAGAGTCAAACTGCCAAGGTAATAGCGTCATTCCTGTCATTAATGGAGTAATGTCAATCTGCTCCTCTCTAAATTCTATCAACTCATCCAAAAAGAAGGAGATGAAAAAAAAAGAGAATTCTGAGCTGAATGATCCTTCTCATCCCTTTAATGCTGAAGCCTTATGATTATACTAACAAGGCTGATATTTTGTGTAGATTGGCTCCAACCTGAGGAAATATCATGAATTATACAGTACATTACCCATGTACTTACTGAAAAATAGTATGGACCACTCCAGAGACAGCTTTGATTCATATTGATATTCACATATCCTGAGGTCTAATGCCACTGAGAATCTCTTGCTGAATGAAGTTCTGGTTACAGTCATGATTTTGTTTCAGAAAGGTGTAACCTTGAATTTTAAAGTTAACTCATGATAGCTGAGATGGTAAAACTTTTTGAGTTTTGTCTTTAAAGACTGATTTTCATTCATCTTAATGGGAATTATAAAAATGCATATAAAATATCTAACACAGTTGCTGGCATAAAATATATATTCAAAATGAGACCCTTTCTCATTGATATTGCTAATATGCATTTATTCCTGCCTGTGAACATAATTTTAAAAGAAAACAGAGTTTGACCATGAGTGCAAATGACAGTGAATTAGTACTATCAAAGGACAATATATTTATAGAATATAAAAATATTCACCTGGTACAAAATTATACTTTAGCCCTCTATGTACAGGATAACATTCCATGTTGTATGTGTCCCCCTAAACATCATCATTGACAATGCTAACTGTCATCATTCTAGCTAGTGTTTTACCTCAGACTCTATATCAAGGCTTTAGATAGACACTGTGCTGGATAGCTTTAGTGTCAACTTGACACACCTGGGTTGAGGAAGCCTAAATTGGGGAATTGGCCTGTGGCCACATCTGTGGAATATTGTCTTGATGGCTGAGCAGTGTGGGAGGGCCCAGTCCACAATAAGTGGTGCCACCCTGGGCAGGTTGTTGTGTACTGTATAAGAAGGCAGGCTGGGCATGAGCCAGGGGAGCAAGACAGTGAGCAGCATTCCTCCATGGCTTGTGCTTCAGCTCCTGCCTCCAGGTTCTTGCCCTGAGTTCCTGCCTTGGGCTCCGTAAGTGATGAACTGTGACCCAGGAGATGTAAGCAGAATAAACCCTTTCCTCCCCAAGTTGGTGTCAGTCAGAGTGTTTTGTCACAGGAATGGATGACAAACTAGGACAGACACTATTTGGATATGATGCTCAAGACAATACAAATTTCCCACTCTTCACTTTCTAAGTGTAGTCTAGAGACAAAAAATTAAGGAATGACTGAATAAGAGGTGCTTATATGTTGGGAATTAAAATTCACAAATGATTTTTAGGCTAAATTTAAGTGTTTCAATTGATTTTAATACATAATCCATTATTACTGCATAACACAAAACTAGTTGCAAAGCAAACTTAAAAGAACACTTCAAATCATAGTAAGTGTTATTCTGGATTGAAGGGGTATTCATTAATTAAAAGAATTTATCCAATATCTGTTTTATATGTGTCATTATTAACTTAAATAATTATTCCTTTAAGATAGTCCTTGGAAGTTCTTTTTCAGAATTTTGAGCATGGCTTTGTACAGGTAAAGATGGCTGAAAAATGCTGTCCCTAAAATGCCATGCTTCCCTTAGTTGTAAAGTCTACCTGAACAACACTGTAGGAATTTTATGCCTGGACAATGGATCCAAAATGCACCCCAGCATCTTCCTCTTCTCTCTTCCTCTAAACAATCTTGCGGTCCAAGTGACAATTGAGACTGGTATGGAATGTTCAGTTGAAGGCTGCTTCATAAAGGTACAGCACTGCCAGAAAAAGAAAAAAGAAACAGGTCTAATTGAATAAAATGAAGGGTAATTTAAGATATCATACATTGAAAGGAAAAATACATCTGAATCCAGTTTAACCTATCTACCCTTTCTTTTGAGACAAAAATTACATCTTCCAAAACATTATTAATTTATCACCCTGTTAATAAAGTTTCAATTTGCAGAGGATTTTATACCTTCACTTCCTAATACATGAGCTATAAGTAACTGAAGAGCATATTTGGTATTTGGAAATATCTCTTTATGGATTTAAAATAGATTATAATTGATTAGATATAATTATCTAAAGGGACACGCCATTGTTTTATATAATTATAAGGAGAAATTTACCAAATTTGAAATTGTTTTAATAGTTGAAAAGTGATTATATAATGTATTTTCTTTTCCAAAACTAATTGGAGGTTAACTGCATAACAAATCATGTCATGATTTTTTTGACACTACATTTGATAAGGATAGTTTTAATGAAGATATTTTAGAACAGTGATCATGGACCTGACAAATTTTGATGGTAGCTGTAGAGTGATTGAGGCTAGTCGGGTGACAGAAAATGTGTGAATATGCCACCTTCATTTTGCCAGAGTTAGGTCAGAATTAGTCAGAGTAATGAATGTCCTGGAGTGTAATTTCAAATGTAATGGATGATGTGTGAAAAAAAAAAAGAAGAAAGAAAATGTTACTTTTCTTTTGAAGCCATTTTTAAAATGGAGCCTCTTTTGATGCTGGAACTGTCTGTTATTATACAATTTAACTCTTAAGAATTTGTTCTATACTCTCTACTTGGTAACTAGAACCTCAACTACAAATATCTAGAAATCTACTTCTTGCAGAGCTGAATTTTGGAGACTTCTCATTTTCATGTCATAACACCCTAGCTAGCACTCTCAGCTCCCTAAATACCTCATGTGCATTCAGAAGCTCTACAGTTTTCTGTCTGCATGTGTACCCTTCCTGATACTGGTATACTGGGCTTATTCCATGGTGTCTGTGCTCTGTCTCAGCAGAACTCTCACCTCCTCAGAGAGGAGGATTTGGACCATGCCCTTAGAATCATTCCACTACCCCATTGCTTCTTCATAGCTGCATGGCAAACACTGTCTTCATAATTATCTGTGTTATGGCTGACATGAGTGCCCAACTCTCACCCACTATTCTTTTCTGCCCTAATCCTCAGTACCTCCTAAAATAACTATTTTGAGATAAGTTCTGTATTTTGAGATAGGAAGCAATTAAGGTGAAAATAAAGATGAGTAGGTGGCCTATATTTCAGCATGATTAGTATCTTTTATTATAAAAAGAGATAGGACAGAGAAAACTATAGAAAGATGTGAGGAAGAGATATACATCTATATGGCAAGGAGAGAGACTCTCAAAAAAAAACCAAAACAAAATGAAAATAAAACAGCCTTGCTAAGTAAGACCTTGATTTTAGACTTCCAGCTTCCAGAACCATGGGGGATAGAATCTTTCATTTAAGATATATATATATATATATATATATATATATATATATATATACACACACACACACACACACACACACACCCACTGGTACTTTGCTTGTAATTGCTAATCTTGGCTGTCAACTTGACACACCTAGGAAGAAGAGGAATCTACAGCAGAACTTCTATCTATATCAATTTGTTACGTGGCTATGTTCACTTGGTCACTTTCTTGATTTCTAATTACTCTGTAGCGACCTCGAGCCTAATCTCCTGTGGTGTTAGTTGCCAGCCTCTTTTGATGCAGGTTCTAATCCTGGGTTATGTATGAAATTTAGATGGGCATGAACCAAAGGAAGGAAGCGAGCCAGTAATCAGCCTTCCACCAAGGAGTCTGCTGCAGGTTCTTGCCTTGAATTCCTACCCTTATTTCACTCAGTGATGGACCAAAAGTATAAGGTGGAATCAACCCTGCCCCCCCCCCAACTTCTTTTGGCCATCATGTTTATCTCAGTAAGAAAACAGGAATAAGCTGGACGTGGTGGCGCACGCCTTTAATCCTAGCACTCGGGAGGCAGAGGCAGGCGGATCTTTGTCAGTTCAAGGCCAGCCTGGTCTACAGAGGGAGTTCCAGGACAGCTGGGGCTACAAGGAGACCCTGTCTCAAAAAGAAAACAGGACAAAAACAATGGACCCAGGGAACTAAAAATATGCTAGCTTTGCCACTGTCTGATTTCCTACTGCGTGACTTCTAGTCAGTTGAATCACAAAAGGCAAGGTGTTTTATTTCTAGCATTTTTTCCCTGTGTTTGGCAAAGTAGCAAGTATTTACTGAGTTCTCAGCAAGTCATCTCCGGATAAAAAAAATAATAATAACCGTTGGTAGATATCCAAGTCATGTGTATACATTTCTAAATCTAAATTGAGTTCTCTTTCTCAAGTTATCTTATGTTTTTTTTTTTTTTTTTTTGTCAACCATTCTATCTGAAGGACTCTGAGAGTCAGGAAAGAATTATGATTCATAATTGCCCAAAGAGGAACATTTGATACAATAATTCAGGATTCTGAGCAGCAGGCTCCTTGTTAAAGTCCATGAGTAGAAAAACACAATGTTAAATTCCACTAAGGTATTAGCTTTAGTCTTAAAAAGGCATGCCATTGAGAAATATGGATCAATTTATAGATTCCCTAAGCATAGACCTAGATACCAATAATTCAGCTATAACTAAGTTTGAGAAGAACATGGTAGACTCAGTTATAGGGAAAACAGAGACAAGGAAAATGATCCACTGTCTAAAATAGTGCATGAATATCTTCCGTGGCCTCAGAGAGACTAGCTAATACTTGTATTGGTTTCTTTTCCCGTGGCTCTGACAAAACACCCTGACAAAAGCAACTTAAGGGGAAAAGGATTTATTTCTGGTTACAGTTAGAGGATCTAGTCCAACCTGTCACAGAAGTCTTATAATCAAAATTTCTTAATTTTATCTGGAATGATGTTATTCTTGTTTACTCTGCTTGGTCTGTTACTTAAGAATCTCTGTCTGGGGGCCTGGAGAGATAGCCTAGTGGTTAAGAGCACTGACTGCTCTTGCAGAGGACCTGGGTTCGATCCCCAGCACCCACATGGCAGCTAAGAACCATCAGTAACTCCAGTTCCAGGAGAACTCCAGTTCCAGGGGAATCCTGACCTCTGAGGCATTGCACAACACAGGTGCACAAACCTACATGCAGAGAGTACATTCATACACATACAAAAATAAATAAAAATTAGAAAAAAAAAAGAATCCCTGTCTGATCTCTCTCTAGTTCATTAAGATTGCATAATAAGCACTTGTTGCTACAATAATTACATCTGCCAATTGAATCTGAGTAAAACCTGACTCAAAATGGAAAAACTCAAATAAATCTAGAACAGTCCATGGAGAACTGTTTGGGCATCTCACGGAAGGCTAGTTTATTTAGGAGAACCCTTGAAAGCTCATTTATAAATGTGAACAAAAAGTCAAAAGATGTCTCATCTATAAAATGATGTGTTGACATGAGGAATATCAATTTTGATTCATCTGATATCTAATTATTTGAATAGAAGTGACTTTATTCACTTAATATGATATGTGCAAATAAGTGAAGAAAAACAGGACCTGCTGAAATGTATAGAGTGAGAAAGTTAATCTTGTGAAGAAAATTAAATTGTTCTTATTAAGTGTCAAGACACCTTATTTGGCATGTAGTATAGGAAGCTGAGTAGAGATGCTCTCTTTGACACATACAAAATGACATCATGTCCATTTGGGCAATTTGTAAGTAAGAAAGTATCAAAGGTTGGTGGAAAATAGGAGACATGAATGTTCAACGTGATGTTTTACGATCCTAGGATAAAACAGCTACTGAAATCTGAACAAAGTCTGTAGTATAATTAATGTGCTAAGCTTAAGTTAATTGGTTACATACCATAAGTATGTAACACTATCATCAGGAAAACAATGAGGACATTCTCAGTTCTAGCTTTATGTATATTTTAAACCTAAATTTAATTAAAAATAAAGTAGTCTCAGATATATGTAGGGATGTATTGTCACAATGCTTTCATTGATCCTAATACTTGTTTCTTATTTTTTTATTTAATAAGAAAATTAGATTTGCAAGAAGATATAAATCGCTGGATAAATGTACACAAAAATATTTTCTTTTGAATAAAATTTTCACTTAATCAATATAAATGGAATGCTTTCAAGCAGACAAAATGGAAAAAAATCCCCCAAACTATAAAATTATCCTTTAAGTAAAACCATATACAGAAAATGCTTAACTGTAAAAGGGAGAACAGTAGCATATCAGCCTGTCCACTCCTAGAAGCAGTGTCCTCCGTCAGGACTCAGTACAGAGACTTGCACATAATGGGCAACGATCTGTGTTTGTTTATTGATTGTGAAATCATCACTCTGTTCATATCAGTAATTAAACCCTGCATAGGTTTCTGATGGAAAGTGCTGTGACAGAATAGTGCCATGCACAGCCCAATATAGTTCCAGCAAGCCTGGCTTAATCATCCTTCAGTTGGCCAAACCTTCTTTTGGTCAAGAGCCCTCTGCTTAGAAATCGAGGTTGACATTGCCTTTCCTGGAAAAAGGGCTATCAGTACTATCTCATTGTCAGTATGTTCCCAATTTGAGAAAGCCTCTTCATATTTAAACATAGAAGTCTCTGAAATGTGTCAGGCTTTTTGATTTGTCCTAACAGAAAATCTTGAACATAAGAGGCAAATGCAGAACATAACTATTGTCCCCATAAGATGTAGTGGGCAGGGACAGATTACAGGATTGCTTTTTTGAAATAATCCCATTACAGGCGAAAGAAGGGAGGAAATAAAATTTTTACTAGAAAAAAATAAAAAGAGTAAAATGTAGGCTATCAGTTGAGCTTTCATTAGAAAGACATATAAGGAATATTGGCCTGTTTTGGACATTTCCATGCAGCAGAGAAGAATAGAACCATTTGAAGGGGATTATCTTCCTTCATGAAGCGGAAATGTAAATAATGCCAAAGAGAAAATGCACAGAGCAAAAGGAGGGAAAACAGACAGTGCTGCTCCGTAATCCTCATTCAAACCTGAAATTCGGAGCACAATGCAAACAGAAAATATAACCCAAGATTTCCTGCCGACTGTAGCACTTTTGTCAGGGATATCAGTATGACACTTCAAAAGTATATCACAAACCCTGATTGGAAATTGGATCCCCAAGTTTTCTCATGGTGTTAGTACTTGTAAGTATTAACAAAGAAAAAAATAGATCAGATTATTCTCAAATGGGAATTCTCTGGCAGCATTTTTCTTATAATGCATCGTATAGGTTTTCACAGGGAGCAACTCAGTAAGGAGCCTTTTGTGTACTGTGTGGTAAGAGCATCACCTACCAATTCAGCTGCCACAGTCAGTTGGAGTATGAAATCGTCCTCCTTAGAAGTTTAGCAGCAATGCATGCTGCCTGGACAGCTGAGGTGGAAGAGTGCCTCTGTTTCTTAGAGTAGGTTGACCTTGGTATCCCTGGCAGATTCAGTGGTGTTTACAGTGAGCAAATAGTTTTGTTACTGACAGATTTTAATAAATGCTTGTTTTAGTAAGAAAAGTAGAGTAAAGAGAGAGGGAGAACAGATGGCAAGGAGAAAAGGAAGGAGGGAAAGAGAAGAAGGACAGGAAGGAATAAGAAAAGGGAGGGAGGGGGGATGCCAGGCATTGCAGCACAAACCTTTAATCCTAGCACTTGAGGCAGAGGCAGGCGTTAACAGAACTAAAATAGATCATCTCTCCATCTTGATCATCAGTGTCATTTCAATACAAATACTAATCGTAACACTTTATTTAAAAGAATTATTCAATTTAACAGTTCATCTGTTTGGTTTAAAGAATAGCTAATTTAAAAAAAGAATAGCTAATTCTCCTAATATGACATATTTATTCAAAGAATATTATTATATACATATTGACATGGGACATTAGGAAAGAATCTATGTTCAACAATATGAATTTTTGTTTAATGAACTGAAAGTTACAACTTGCGGTGCTATTTAGATCTTAAGCATATGTATTTCCATAAAGAATTTCTAAAACTTTAAACCTCAACCTCAAATTGGCCCTAGTACCTTGACATATATTCTGAATTATTCTGCTTGTTTAGAATAGAAACATTTATCAGAAATGAATGCATTAAGAAAAAAAAGAAGTAAAAAAGGAAATAAAAAAAGAATAGAAACATTTAAATTATAAACATTAAATTCCACTGTATTTAAAAGGATTATTGATCAGAGAGAGATGAGCAAGTGAATGTCTCAAATTTGTAAAATGTGGTTGATTTTAATTAGCACTAGAGCAAACATACAAAACATGTAAGCATTTATTTTAATAATAAATAATAGTATATTAATTATTCTATCTACTGCAATGCAGATGTCATGATAAATTACAAGCACAATAAAGACCTATATGGTCCAATGGAAAGACCAAGAGATTTAAAGTTTCAAGACTTTTGTTTGATTCTTAGTTCTTTCTGTGATTTATTAGCTACATGACCTCAGGCAATTGATTCAGTCTAGCTCAACATGCTTCTTGCCATGTGTATCTCGTATGGGGATAAAATAGAGTGTGGTCTATAAACATTTGTCCCACACAACAGTTAGCAAGAAATGGTCAGAAGGTTGGGGCTGAGCTGCAATAACCAGAGAGTCTTGAACAGTGTCACGGTGCCACGTCAAGGAGGAATCAGTTTCCAATGTCAGCCTCAAAAAGGAGTACACACACACACACACACACACACACACACACACACACACACACAAAAGGAGTACACAATAATCCTCCCAGGCCTCACTGTGATAGACATAACTCTGTGGAGGAGAGATGGAGCACAGACACAAACAGAGCACCAAGACCAGAGGACAAAATGCAGGGGCCCTCCAGAAGTGGGGAATTGGTGCTGTAGATACTGCGGCTTTTGTGGGAGAGCTCAAACCAGGGAGCAGATCAGCTGATAGAGGAAGCAGTGATGCACAGAACCTGTGCACAGGAGCAATATACAAATAGTACACACTCACAAACGTTACTTACTATATATATCATATAGTAAGAATATGACCTGGGCATGAGGGGCCACGCCTTTAATCTCAGCACTTGGGAGGCAGAGACAGGGAGATCTCAGTGAATTCAAGGCCAGCCAGGTCTACATAGTGAGCTCCAGGCCAGCTGGGAATAAAGGGAGACCCTGTCTCCAAAAAGCAAAAAAAAAAAAAAAAAAAAAAAAAAATAAAAGGAAGAATATGAACACAATAAGAATAAGGTAAATTTTAGAGATAATGCATTTCACACCAGAAACAAAAGTATATGTGATTTATTATGCAGTAAGTGTCCACTGGTTTCATCCTAGAATGCAGATATTCTTACATGCCTTATTAGCTCCTGGATACTCTATCAAGTTTGAACTATGTAAAAACTTCCTGGGGGCTGGAGAGATGTTTCAGAGGTTAAGAGCACTGGCTGCTTTTGCAGAAAGAAGGCCTGGGTTCAATATCCAGCACCCATGTGGCAGCTAACAACCATCTTGTCTGTAACTCCGGTTTCAGGGGATCTGACACCCTCTTCTGATCTCTGCGATACACTGCACCACATAAGTACACCTACTTACGTGCAAGCAATACCCTCATACACGTAAAATAAATAATAATAACATAATAATAAAATATTTTAAAATAACTTCCTGGATGCTCCTGTAAAGTATATATTTGAAAGTATGATATTCTGTGCCATTTTAGTTAAAATACTGCATTTTGCATGAAGGGGCTTCACTGATGAGAACCGAGAAATGCATTAGTGTTCTCTTCACCTCCTGTGCTATGTTCCATGAGCCTTAGGTGTAGAGGTTGTATCGTAGATGTGCCACTTAGGCAATTCACAATCTTTGTGTATGACCAGTTGTGGAACTCTGTGATAATCCCCATCTACTGCAAAAACAAACAAACAAACAAACAAACAAACAAACAAACAAATAAACAACACCTATCCACAGAATCCATATAAAATACTTGGTGATATGCATTTGTAATCCCAGTGCTGGGGATTGTCTGTGTGTCCAAATGCACTAGCACATGCAGGTGCACATGTGAAGGTTGGAAAACCATCTTGGGTGTTATTCTCAGAGAGACTGTATACGTCCTTTGAGATGAGGTCTCTCAGTGGCCCAGCTCACAAATTAGGTGTCTCCAGCACTGAGATTAGAAGCATATGTCACCAAGTTCTGCATTTTGTGTGCTTCAGTCGATATAAAAATGATTATAACAAATGCATATTAGAACTAATTTTCCTCCAGACCTTTCTCTCCATACCTGCCACTATCAGCACTGACCCAACTGAAACTCCAGCCAGCCCCTGCCTTCCTATAAAGGGGACTGGTAAGAAAGCATACTTTTCTACATCTTGAAGAAGGTCTGTCCATTTGTAGTGCATTACTATAAAATAAATTAAACATTGTTATTAGTAACTTATTTCTATAAAGCAATATATGGAAAAATAAACATTCATATGCCCTGTCATTCCTGTGAGTTCTTCTGCACTGGGAAAGGTGGCACTCGTCTGTGGCCTGTGTATCTGCCTGCTCTGCTACTGTCCGATGTTTCCCTTCAGCTCTCTTGTTTTGAAATTGGGCTCTTGTTTTTCTGTTTTCATGATTTGGGTTTTCTTCTAGAACCATTGATGTTCAATTAATTTCTTAGTACAACATGTTTTTTCTTTAATGGTCATAGTTGCATTGACAGAGAATTAAGTATCATTTAAACCTCGAAGAGTATTTTACATTTGTCTTTCAACTGTTCTTGCTTTTTGGGGTATATTTATACTTGTGCAGATACTCCATGAATTTGCACACATGATATTGCCAAAAAATTATTATGGAACTTCCTCTAACATAAATGTACTGATCTTTGTGTGTTTAGAAAGATAATTTTCCTGTCTAAATGTTTCTTGGAAAGTGTTCCATGAGTAAGAATAGCTAAACATTTGTCAAAACTTAGTATGAGTTTAAACAAAGGTCTATACATAAAACAGAAAACCTAGAGGAAGGAGTGTCTAGAACCATGTGTCTATGCTGACTGACTGAAACAGGACTAGTTCTTTCTCCAAGTACCCTGGGAAGAACTGACCCCACTGGATAGAAGATTAATAAAGTGACTGCTGTTTTGGGAAAGGGAAAATTAAGAATGCTGTTTTTTGTTGTTTTTTATCAGTATCTGAAGGAGTAGGATTTCTTCTACTGTTGGTGTACACTTTTTTTTTTTCAGTTCTCAAGTAGGAAAATTGATGCCTATAAAGACTGAGTGACTGGCACATAGTCACACACCCAGGCAGAGTTGGAAGTGTTTGAACCTGGTTGTTCTGTCAGACTTCAAAGGTCTCAGAACTTGGCTTTTTGCCTTCTTTCTGAGCTTCCTAACAAGTGCCTTCCAGCAAAATCATCTGCTTCTCGGGCTGAAAGTTAGCTTAGAGTGCTGATCCCAGGATTTGCTTTTTAATTGTACTTGCCCACAACATTAACACAGATCTGATAAAGATATTGATCATGTAAATCCTACGAATATCCAGTTCCACTTGATGTGACATCAAGTGTAGCATTTCTTGCTTCCTTTCTGCCTTGTGCAGGAGTCTAAGTTGATATTAAGAGATTGTGGTAGGATGAAATCTGCTTTCAGACCATCAGCTTAAGTCATTGGTTTTTCAGTGTTATCCTATTGATACAAGTTCATTATATTGTACTTAATATGAAATTACAATGACTCACTCATAAGTACAGCTTTCTTAGACTTAATTAGACACTGAAGAATTATTAAACATTTGATATATATTGTACATTTGACTCAGTACTGAGTTCTCATTGATATTAATGTATACACAATATAATATAAGATGTTCTTCTAACTGTGAGCTTGTGTTATTTTTCACAATTTAATAGCTTTTTTGATGCTCTGTTTTCTTGGATGTTTGGCCCATAAATATTTTCTACTAAGTTTGATGTTTCTCTTAATTAAGGATGAGATCATCAGATAAAGAACAATACCAAGATCATCTGAACTTGCAAGAATGCCCCTGGTTAGGTGAATAGCTTTGCTATGGTAATTAACTGTAAAAAGTAAATGCATTAAATAAGATAGGTCCTTATATTTTAACTCTGAAATGTTATAATTAAAAAATTGTCTTTGTAGATTCCATTATGGAAAGAACTCAATGATTTTCAGATAATTGATTTCACAAAATGCAAATACTCCATAGTTCTTAATGCTCAAGTTAATAGGCCAAGGATAGGAATTCTACAGGGCTTCATGCTGTGTTGTTTCATATTTATTGAGGTCTTTAGATAAAGATAGAGGTTTTGAAAGAAGCCCTTGTTATACAGACAAATAAGGAAATGGGTTAAATGGAACCAGCAGTAGAAATGTATTCAAGTTTTAAGGTAGCAACAAAGAGGTCTTATATTACAGAAAACATACAGGAACCCTAGGCAACTAGTCTAGTAATATTAAATACCTTAATGAGTTTCATCAGTACTACCAGCAGGCATAATGCCTTAGTAGAAGATCTTCCAGTTTAAACATATTTTTAAGCTTCTTGGATTTATTAGATCTTGAGGAAATGATTATTAGTAAAAAGAAAATAAATGTTAACTTTAAAATTTAACATTTAGTCATATACAAGTATAGTATAATAAGCAGTTTTTATTACAATTTCATTATCAGAATGGACATTATAGTGTTAGTGCTTTCAAGAGATGGTTCTATCTGCATGACAGTGAGGAGAGTTCGCTTAATGGTCTGCAGTGCATATCGAATTTATTCTGTGAAGTAGAAAAAGGTCTTTTAAAGGTCTTACTCCACTTGTGGAATGAATTTCTTAGCCTGTATGATTTCTGAATGTGTTTTTTTTTTTTTTATTCCTTTTTAAATTTTTTTTTTTTTTCCCAAAAAGAGAAGAGCTAAAGAATTATGTATTAGAAAAATGTAAAGAAAAGTTGCATATGGCATATTTGTTAGCATTAAAATAATTCTCTATTCATTGTACAGAAAATTGCTTTGGATCAATTTGACCAAATTGGATCAATTTATGGAAGGACGGAAATATAAACAGTGAAGTTTGACCATCAGGAATCAGAATACATTTAGATTAAAATACAAAGGAAGACCTTTATGACAGGGACAAAGAATGTTTCCCTATTAGAAACAGAAACAAAGAAAAGTTCAGAATATACTCAAAGCATAGTTTATCTTTCATAGGGTATATCATTCCAGAATTTTCATTTATAATGTTGTGTAGAAGATAGTTTCAAACGATTGACAATTTAATTCTTTATGCCTGATACCACATGAAAACATTCAAGATCTTGCATGATACTTTTCATAATCAAATAAATATCAACATTCCTATTGCTCTTACTGTAAAGTACCATGTCTACTGTGGAGTAAGCTGAGGTGCATGCAGTTGAGTGAGATACTTATTTAGCACAGCTTGTAGAATTCCTAATACATGGGAAATATTTCAATATCTGCCCAAATTACTAAGGATTTATAGATATTTTCAAAAGATCTATGTCTATACATTATTTATTGAATCTTTATATGTGTACATCATTCCAAGTAGACTGACAATTTCTCGTGATCATTTATTTTATGCTTTGTTCCTTTATCTATTGACTGATAGATCACTGTTGAAATCTACATATAGAGGCTTGCCTCCATATATGACTGTCCTTATGTATTTATTTCTGTTAATATTTTATCTAGTACATTTTAATAGTTACTTATGTATGTCCATGTTTCCCTCATTATTTTGTTCATTGGTGATATTTCGATTTCTATCCTACTGTTTATACCTATATTTCATTTGCTTGAATAATCTCTGAGAAATATCAGCAGTAGTAAGTCTTGATGTTTCTAAAAGTGTCTATATTTCAGTCTCAGCTGCATAGCCATTTGGCTGTGTTTATTAAAGTAGTTGGTGAAAAGCCAAGTTCTGAGACCTCTGAAGTCTGACAGAACAACCAGGTTCAAACTCTTCCAACTCTGCCTGGGTGTGTGATTATGTGCTAGTCACTCGGTCTTTCTAGGCATCAATTTTCCTACTTGAGAACTGAAAAAAAAAAAGTATACACCAACAATAGAAGAAATCCTACCCCTTCAGATACTGATAAGCAACAACAACAAAAAAATATAATGTGTGGCTGATATATTTAATTAGAATTTGATTTTCATACACTTGTCTTTCATGTTGAAGACAAAATTTTCCCCTTCAATTTTCTTATTATTTTCTGTCTTTCTGCACTTTTTTTCTTTTTAATTAAGACAGGGTCTCATTTTGTATCCCTGGCTAGCCTATAACATCAAACAAAGATCTGCCTGCTTTTGCCTCTGGAGTACTGAGACTAAGGGCATGTGCCACCTGGTTCCTAGCATTCTACACTTCTTGTATTTTTTTCTGTGAGCTTTGATGGAACTTTTTCTGATGAGTACTTAATTTTACAATGTGTATCTTTCTTGTATCTTTCTTTCACTTTAGAAAATTCTACTATCTTTTCACCATTATATTTATTCTTTCTCATAAACCCCTGCTGAAATGATTTGGGGAATCTTGAAACCATATTGCATGAGAATTTCTTGAAAATTGTATATGTTATAGTTTGTCTTCCATTGCTATGACAAAACACTCTGACCAACACCAACTTGGGGAGGAAAAGGTTTATTCAGCTTACATCTCCTGGGTCACAGTTCATCACTCAGGGAGCCCAAGGCAGTAACTTAGGGCAGGAACCTGGAGGCAGGAGCTGAAGCACAAGCCATGGAGGACTGCTGTTCACTGGCTTGCTCTCCTGACTCATGCTCAGCCTGCCCTCTTATACTGTACACAACAACCTGGCAAGGGTGGCACCACTCATTGTGGGCTGGGCCCTTCCACACTGCTCGACCATCAAGACAATACTCCACAGATGTGGCCACAGGCCAATCCAATGGAGCCAATTCCCCAATTGATGATCCCTCAACCCAGGTGTGTCAAGTTGACACTAAAGCTATCCAGCACAAGTGACCCCTTGTCAACTTGACACACAAAACACATCACTATTAAACCACCACCTTTCCAGTTCTTAACCCCAAAGTATGATGTTAACATTAATCAGAACCTAAGACAATACAACCTTAAAAGCCCCACAGTCCTTAAAATGTCCAAACGCTTAAAAGTTCAGACTATTAAAAGTCTCTAACTGTGGGCTGCTGTAAAATACAAAACAAGTACTGTCTTATTTCAAAGGGAAGAATCCGGCACTCTCAAACAAAACCTAAGTCCAGCAAAGTAGCTCAAGGCTGGGACACCTGGAATTCACTCACGATCTTCTGGGCTCCAAAGGGTCTCGGCAGCTCTCCCTCTGACTCAGCCGTCCGTGACACACACAGCTCATCTCGCAGGCCCAGGCCGACTCCATTCCACACCTGCCACTGCCCTTGGTGGTCGTCCCAAGGTACCGGCATCTCCAAAACGCTGGGGTCGCCACTGAAACTGAGGCAGCACCTTCACCAATGGTCTATTCTGACCTCTCCTGGTGCAAAGCCTCAGCTTCTCTCCATGACCCCTGCAATCCTGGGGTCTTCACAGCAACCGAGGTGCACTTTCACCAATGGTCTTTCCTGACCTCTCACAGTGCCAAGCCTCGGCTGCTCTCTGTGACCCCCTCAAATTTCAACACTGGAACCACATAGGAGACTCTTACATGTTACCAAGTCCTGCTTCTGGCTCGAGATGGAGGCTCAGGCCCCTTCTGGATCACAGCTTCTGTGTGCTGACCCTGAAGAAATTCTTCCCAGAAGATTTCACCACAGTGATGCTGGTCTCTTGTTACTTACAGCTGATTTTTCAGCCCCAGCTAACCAGCATCAATTGTCCCAGTACAACAAAGATTTCACTTCAGGTTCTGGTCTCTTGTTACTTACAGCTGATTCTTCAGCCCCAGCTGACCAGAACCCACAGATTACACAGTCCTGATGATCTCTGCTCCCCTTTGAAACTAGAAACTTCACAAGCCAGGCCTCCATCTTCTACAACTCCTTCAGCAAAACTGCTCCAAGCTCCACAGCAACAATCTTTAGGCATTCAATGATCTTCCCAGCCCAAAGTTCCAAACGCCTCCACAATCCTTCCCCAAAACACCAAGGTCAGGTCTGTCACAGCAATACCCCACTCTTCTGGTACCAATTTCTGTCCTAGTTTGTCTTCCATTGCTGTGACAAAACACTCTGACCAACACCAACTTGGGGAGGAAAGGGTTTATTCAGCTTACATCTCCTGGGTCACAGTTCATCACTCAGGGAGCCCAAGGCAGGAACTCAGGGCAGGAACCTGGAGGCAGGAGCTGAAGCACAAGCCATGGAGGACTGCTGTTCACTGGCTTGCTCTCCTGACTCATGCTCAGCCTGCCCTCTTTTACTGTACACAACAACCTGGCAAGGGTGGCACCACTCATTGTGGGCTGGGCCCTTCCACACTGGTCGACCATCAAGACAATACTCCACAGATGTGGCCACAGGCCAATCTAATGGAGGAAATTCCCCAATTGAGGTTCCCTCAACCCATGTGTGTCAAGTTGACACTAAAGCTATCCAGCACAGTATATTAGTCACTTTTCTGTTGCTGTGATAAACCAACATGACCAAGGGAACTTATAAAAGGAAAAGTTTATTTGAGCTTACAATTGACGATTCCAGGGAATCAGAGTCCAATGTGGCAGGAGGCATGGTGGCCAGGGCTGGAGCAGAAATCTGAGGTTCACAACTCACAATGAGTTCAGGAAGTCAAGAGAGAGAGAGAGAGAGAGAGAGAGAGAGAGAGAGAGAGAGAGACTGGAGACCACAAGGCTGTTAAACTCACTAATCCCACCCCCAGTGACCCAGTGACATACTTCCTCTAGCATGGGCACACCTTCTAAGATCTCCCAGAACAGTGCCACCAACTGGGGACAAAAATGTCTGAATACTTAAAGCCTATGGGGGACACTCTCATTCAAACCACCACATTCCACTCCCTGGACCCCATAGACTCATGACCATATAAAATGCAAAGTGCATTTAGTCCAACCTTAAAAGTCCCCATAGTCTTTACCAGTCTCAATTCTATTCAAAAGTCTATAGTCAAAAGTCTCTTCTGAGACAATCTCTTATCTGTAAGCTCCTGTAAAATCAAAAGACAAATTACATACTCCCAACACACAGTGGAACTGAATACACATTCCCATTCCAAAAGGGAGGAATAGAGGTATAGTGAGGAAATACTGAACCAAAACAAGACCAAAAACCAGCAGGGCAGACACCACATCCAGTAGCTCCATGTGTGACTTCTGGGACTTTACATCCAAAGGGCTTAGTTGGCTCAGCTCTTCCAGCTTTGCTTGCAACACACATTTCTTAGGCTGGTACCACTCCCTGTGTGCAGCTCTCCTTCCAAATATCTCACAGCTGTGGCATCTTGAATGTCTCTTGGGGTCTCTGCTGCCAACCAGGCTTCACATTCACAGCTTCACACAATGGCCTATCAGGGCCTTCTTTATTCAGGGATGGCCCCTGCTCCACTCTGCCTGGCTCGGTGGTCCTCTGAAATCATGGAGGAAGAACTGATGACCCCTTCACTCTTGCATCCTTCATGCCTCCAAAGCCAGAACGATGTAAATGAAACTGCCAAGTTTGGCTGCAAGTTCAGGATGGACTCTGTCCTACTTCAACCACATTTGCAACTTTTCTCTGCCCTGGACTTATTCGAGCAGAAAACCCTTTCAGTATTTTCCTTTCAAAAATTGGAGGATTAGCTGGGTGTGGTCTTGACCAGAAGGTACTCTTTCTGTTGTTTACTTGTAAATCTCGAGGCCTCTCCTTAATCACTTTAATCTCAAATTTTCCATTGTTTACTTGTAAATATCTAGGCTTCTCCTTAATCACTTTAATCTCCTTATCAAAGGGAGCCTCCCCTCACATGCCTTGGCCCCACAGTTAATCTTCCTAGTGCACTTTTCAGATCCAAACTATACATTCTGCAAAAAGAGCCCAATCTGCTCTTTTTCACTGTAGATCTGCACAATATTCACCATTAATAGCCACACCACCATTTCTACATTAGACTGTCTTGAAATATCCTCCACCAAAGACATTAGTCCATTGCTTTTCAACTTAGCATCAGCCACAGCATGGGCTGTGGGCAAACTGCAGTCAGACTCTTTGCCAAAATATCCCAGTTGCTGCCTAAGTCTTTATTTTCCTCTGGAACTACATTTTTTGCAGCAATGGACTAATGTCTTTGGCAGAAGATATTTCAAGACAGCCTAATGTAGAAATGGTGGTGTGGCTATTAAAAAGACATTAGTCCATTGCTTTTCAACTTAGCATCAGGCAAGAATTTGGGCTGTGGGCAAACTGTGACCAGTCTCTGCCAAAATATCCCAGTTGCTGCCTAAATCTTTATTTTCCTCTGGAACTACATTTTTTTACAGCAATGCTTTCTTCAAGGCTTCTACTAGAATGACCTATTAAGCTCTACTTACAGTAGTCAACATCTTTTCTAGCCCGAAGTTCCAAAGTCTTCCACATTTTTCCAAATACACACATGGTCAGGTTCTTCACAGCCAACACCCCACTTCTGGTACATATTTGTTATTTCATTTTGTACTGCTCTCTGGAAACATCTCTTGCCTCATTCACCAAAATCCATTCCACCATTTATTCTCTCAAGTCAATTTTTTTATTTAATGCATTCTGCTAATTAATTCATTTCTCCCAGAATATTAATTCAATTTATTTTAAAGGCCTCTATAGCTTACACTTACTAACTCTGATAATTTTGATGTGTCATTTTTTGAAGTCATCAATGGTGTTAGTTTCCTTGATTTTATTTTTCACTATGCATGGTTTTTGGAGTTGAGATGCTTTTGTGGACCCTGTTTGCACAGCCTGTATAGGGCAGAGGCAGAGCCATGCTTTGACTGGTAACCTGTGTATCTATGAACGTAGATAGCCCTGGACATAGCTTCAAGCAAAACTTGTGATTTAAAGATGGTTTCTACACCTTCCAATATTACTCCCTAGCTAGATGAATATTCTTATTTCTGATTGCCCCGTCCATGGCCCCCACACAGAGGAAATTAAGCCACTTCATTAGTGGTGCTTACCTAGAGGATGTGCAAGAGGCTTCTGGATATGCTGCCTATAAGAAGAAAATAATCTCTAGTTCTGTTCTAAGTCTCCCCTTCCAGTAATGAGAATGATTGCTGCCTCACCCAGTTTTCGCTATAGTGTTGTCCATCATAGGTCTTCTCATTTAATTTGATATCATCTTTGAATTTTTTTTAAGCCCGACACAACTAACTATTGTGGTTTTATAAAGAAATATATTTTTTTGCTGGTATTTGTGGATCTGAGGAAGGTAAAATAGATTAGAGAACTTCTTCCATATGTTTTTCATAAAAGAATGTGTGTTTATTAATATTTCTCTCACTATTTCTAGTAGTTATGCTTCAAATTCTTTTATGCAAAAAAAATTATTTTTTAAGTTTCCTTGAAGAATATAGAGTTAAATTCCCAATAAAGGATAAATGTTTGATATCATTGTTGTTAAAAATAAATTTGATATGTAGTTAAGTGTGTTGCTTCAGTATTCTGACCCCATTATTCTTATATATACTTTTGTAATTATTTTTATTGTAAAGTTACTCTCTGACTTAGAGTCTTCCAGAAACTTTCTCAAAGTATTTAAAGAAATGGGCCAGTTTTACTTGTGCTATTGTGATTTTTTTTTTGTCTGTTATAGCTTCTTGATTTTCTCAGAGTGATAGTTTATGAAGTACAAGGTTATACACTTGTGCTTCCTTCCTGGAAACACCAAGGTCCTCTACAAGTTTCTAAATGCTATTCTCACATTTGCCATTATGTCATAGCGGATCAGTCACAGAATCTTGAAACAAGCTTCAGGTCCCAGGCATCCTTGGAACAGGGCTGTTCTCAATCAAGTGTCTTTCAGTGGACCAAGTGCTCAGATTTGCCTGGCTTTCATCATTATACATGACTCTTTGTATTATCATTCTATCCCAGAATATAATGTGAGTCCTTCCAAGATCACATGCATATGGACTGTCTAGAATAATTTCCTCATCTTGCAGAAGGATTCATCTCCCTTATGGTTAGTTCTTTGTCTTTATGCAAAGTTGAGCTCAAGGACCACATCGTACTAAGGTCTCCTTGACTTTTTGAGATGCACTTAGCTGTCTTCCTCGTTAGTTTCAGACTAAAGCAGTTGTCTTGGTGTTATACTCAGCTATGGGTTTGCTTATGTGTTCCTTCTATGAAAGATAAATTTCCCTCTACTTCTTGGGACCCTTTTTCTTTTAATCATAAAAGCATAATCAGAAACAACTTACCACATACCATATGTTTAATAATTATATATTTATTTTAGTAAAAAATACAAACATAATTATGGCAATATATATGCATTTGATTACCATTACTAGACATTTTGATTTCCCTACTGTAAACTCATATTCATTTTCATTCAGG
Organism: Rhizomys pruinosus; assembly: GCA_009823505.1. NCBI lineage: Eukaryota > Metazoa > Chordata > Mammalia > Rodentia > Spalacidae > Rhizomys > Rhizomys pruinosus. The sequence continues at coordinate 781,944 of VZQC01007141.1, read as the reverse complement.
TGCGTTTTGCTTTTATTCACTTCTGAGAAACACAAAGCCACCATTTTCTCTGTCATTGTCCCCTCCCTTCCCTCCCATCCTTCTTCATTCCTCCTGGAAATTCTATTTAGCGTTGAACTTTTATTTCATTTGTTCTTTGAGATTTTTCACACTTATTTTTAATTCATTATTTATCAATACGTTTAATTCCTTCAGTGATATAAATTCTTCTTTTTAATTAACTTTCTCTTTTAAAAAGATCTGTTGAGTTTCTAATTTCAGTGTCTACTTTTTTTCTTGTTTCAGATTATATGGATTATAAATTCTAAACTGTTTTATTAATTAATTTTATTTTATGTGAATGAGTGTATTATCTGCATGTATGTAAGTGCACCCATGTTGTGTAATTCCTATGGAAGTTAGAGGTCATTGGATCCCCTGGAACTGGAGTTACAGATGTTGTTAGCTGTCATGTGGGTGCTGGTAATTGAACCCAGGTCCTTTCCAAGAGCAGCCAGTATTCTTAACCATTGAGCCATCTCTCCAGCCCATATTATATGTCCTAACTAGAGTAAAATAAATGGTGCTTAAAAGTTAAAACTTGCTCTCTGAGACTGACTAATATATCATGAATTGCTGTTGTAGCATAGACCTTGAAACCACATGCTAGTAAAAAGTATGTATTCGGTTCCAATATCTTCACAGACCACAGAATTTCCATATCAAACTGACATTGAAGTTCTATGTATTTTTAGCAATCAACAATTCCTCTTTCACATATTTATGATCTAAGTTATTATATTTTAAATGCTACTGTTAAAATATAGGAAATCAGAGCTCCCTTTTGGACTCTTAGTCTTATTAATGAAAGAACTTAGAAATAGACTCAGAAGGAAGCTTGAGGACCATTTTATTAGAGGCCAAAAGAAAAATAACAGAGCAAGCAAATTTAACTTTCTGCAGCTGCTGGGACAAGGAAAATAGGAGGAGAATAAAAAGCCATGACTTGAGTTAGGGCCCAAGAAGGCCAGCATGGTCAGCCAGAAAAATCAGCAAGTAGCTACAAAAGAGGAGGGGAAGGGGACTTCAGAGAAAGAATGAGAAAGCCCAGAGTGTTGGGAAAGCATGGTTAGGCTTTTTGCCACTATCAAGATAAAAAGATAGATGGGCGTGGTGGCGCATGCCTTTAATCCTAGCATTTGGGAGGCAGAGCCAGGTGGATCTTTGTGAATTCAAGGCCAGCCTGGTCTACAGAGCAAGTTCTAGGACAGCTGGGGCTACAGGGAGACCCTGTCTCGAAAAGACCAAAAAAAAAAAAAAAAAAAAAAAAAAAGAAAGAAGGAAAGGCCACTGTTTTGAGCTAGAATCCAGAAAAGCAAGCTGGCTGAGCAGGGCTGCATGGTGGAAGCTCTCTCTGTAAGCAACTGGATTTGGAAGAGACTTCTGGGAGGAATAAGCACATTATCCATTAAGGGGATAATTATTCCTCCCATCTACTTAGCATGTCTTCAGGTGAATGGAGTTTCCTGAGGAGTGGTCTCCAGACAGGTGATTAACAAACTCAGCTGGATTAACTCTTAATGAAGGAGACAACATTACAACGTTATTAGTATATAATGTTCCCCTAATCTTTGGAGCAGATCAGAAGGTCATGTCTCCATCCAGGTAGAGCTCTATTCTATTTTTGTGACCAGGAGGAACTAGTTTTTCTTAATGGGCCTCAACAAAGCCCTGATACTTTCACCTTTTCATATGGCATTTTAAAAATCTTAAGGAGGACAGACCAGTCTTACAGAGGACCTGGGTTCGATCCCCAGCACCCACATGGCGGCCAAGAACCGTCTGAAACTCCAATTCCAGGAGAACTCCATTCCAGGGGAATCCGACATCCTCTTCTGACCTCCGCAGCATTGCACGATACGGGTGCACAAACCTGCATGCAGACAGTACATTCATACACATACAGAAATAAAAAATAATAATAAAAATAATTATAAAAAAAGAACGCCGACTGCTCTTGCAGAGGACCCGGGTTCGATTCTCAGCACCCACATGGCGGCTAAGAACCGTCTTTAACTCCAGTTCCAGGGGAATCCTATGCACTCTTCTGACCTGCGCCATATTGCATGACATGGGTGCACCAACCTACATGCAGACAGTACACTCATACACATGAAAATAATAAAAAAAATATTTTATTTATTATTTTCATCTGTATGAGTGTACTGCCTGCATGTATGAAAGTGCACCCATGTCATGCAATCCCCATGGAGGGCAGATGAGGGCATCAGGCTCCCCTGTAATTGGAGCTATGGATGGTTGTTAGCCAACATGTGGGTGCTGGGAATCAAACCCAGGTCCTCTCCAAAAGCAACCAGTGCTCCTAACCACTGAGCCAACTCTCCAGCCCCTACTCTGAGTACTTTGTTCCAGTGTGAGAGCTAAAGCCTATCCAGTTGTTCTGTGTCATAAGATACTCTCACCTTTGGTATCCTGACCTAATAATTCGGACCATTATCAATCACTGATGTCCTATATTCCCTAGGTTCCAAATTTGGCTCAATCTCCCATGGAATTTTGAAGTATAGGTTTGCATGAGGCTCTGGACTATTCTCTGTCCTTCAGTTAAACACATTAGGGTCATTAGGCTGTGTGGACGCAAAGGTATAACTCTCAGCTCAAAGGGATTAAGAGTTTTTTGTTGTTGTTGTTGTTCTTTTCAAGACAGGGTCTTCCTGTAGCCCCAGCTGTCCTGGAACTCACTCTGTAGACCAGGCTGGACGTGAACTCACAAAGATCCACCTGCCTCTGCCCCTCAAGTGCTAGGATTAAAGGTGTTTGCCATGATGCCCGGCAAGAGGTAGCTTATTATGGAGCCAAATATGAGTGACCATGGCCTGGGAACATATGTTCAGGTTACTCCCATTTTCATGTTCCAGTAATGGAAACACTTGGATTACATTTTTGTAGTGACAGAACAAAGAAAAGTCATAAATCAAGGCACTTTTCCAATACATCGGTGGACACATTCAGTAGGCAAGTCATAGCAAAGCAGGGTGGTTTCTACTACAGTCTCAGATGCTATCTGATGATATTCTTAGCTTTTTGATTGGTGAAATCTGGTAGTCTTCTAAATTAATGCATTCCAGAACTTTTTAACTGTTAGGTCAGAAGCAGAGGTGGGCAGGGAGTGGCATTTAGGGACTAAACAGGGCCCAAGATAAATTGTAAATAGGTTCTGAATCTGCGACATTCCAAACTCTCTGTAGTCATTCAGAAATGCAAGATTTTTCTGGAAACTTTCATTCACAGGAATAGTATTTGGAAAACACATCTTCGTAACAACAAATATATTGATAATTATATATTTTTAAATTCTACTTCTGCAAAGAACCAGAATCATTGATAATGTTTGTTTGTTTGTTTTTATGTGTATGAGTATACTGTCTGCATGTAGGTATAGATGCACCTGTGTCTTGCAAAGCTTTGGAAGTCAGAAGAGGGTATGTTGGATTCCCCTAGAACTGGAGTTAAAGGTGGTTCTTAGCTGCAATGTGGGTGCTGGGTATCAAACCCGGGTCCTCTGCAAGAGCAGTCCATGTTCTTGACTGCTAAGCCATCTCTCCAGCACCTATAATGTTTTTAAGTGAAAGATCTGATTTGGATGGTATTTCTGATATATCAAGTGAGAGTTTCCAATAAGAAAATAACCTCTACTTCAATTCTTAACCTCTATTTACAGTCAATATAGTTTCCTTTATATTCAATGTTAAAATGACACTGAAATAGCTTTGGAAAACAATACCACAGTAGATGAAAATTTTCAAAAGTTTCAGTGAAGCTTAAAAAGAACAAAATATTAGTTAAAAGTGAATTTTAAAAGAGAAGCATTTATAACAGATTAAGTCATGGCATTATATTGTGATAGTGCTACAACAGCAAAGTCCCATAAAAGAAAACTGGTTGCTGGGCGTGGTGGCGCACGCCTTTAATCCTAGCACTTGGGAGGCAGAGGCAGGCAGATCTTCGTGAGTTCAAGGCCAACCTGGTCTACAGAGTGAGTTCCAGGACAGTGGGGCTACAAGTGAGACCCTGTCCTCGAAAAGACAAAAAAAAAAAAGAAAAAAAAAAAAAAAAAAAAAAAAAAAGAAAACTGGTGAAGCGAAGAAGAATCTCTGGGCTCCAGGAAGACCTAACTTTCCAGTTTTGCTGGTCACAGGACCACCCTGAGGAAGGCAGGTTCAACATTAGTCTTGCTAAGGAGACAGGTGTAATACCTAATTGCATTAACGAGACGGTAAACATTCCCTGCCCAGAATCCCTGCTCCTGGACCTGCCCAAAGACCTGTTGCTCTCTGTAAGTGTGCTGGATAGCTTTAGTGTCAACTTGACACTCCTGGGTTGAGGGAACCTAAGTTGGGGAATTTCCTCCATTGGACTGGCCTGTGGCCATGTCTGTGGGGTATTTTCTTGATTGTTGAGTGATGTGGGAGGGCCCAGCTCACTGTGGGTGGTGCCACCCAAGGTTTTGTATTGTATAACAGAGCAGGTTGAGCATGGTCCAGGGGAACAAGTCAGTAAGGAACAGTCCTCCATGGCCTGTGCTTCAGCTCCTGCTTCTAGGTTCCTGCCCTGAGTTTCTATGGTGGGTTCCTTCAGTGGTGAGCTGTGACCCAGGAGATGTGAGCTGAATAAATCCTTTCCTCCTCAAGTTGGTTTTGGTCAGAGTGTTTTGTCACAGCAATGGAGAAGCAAACTAGAACAATAGGTCTACCCGCTTTTGTGAAATTTTCTGAAAAGCTGAAATGCAGAAACTCTCCTTTTCTTCTTTGTATTTATTTTCTAACCATGTTTTCCCTAATGCTTTTGGGTTTCTTTATGTTTTCTCAAAAATTACCATCTCTCTTCCATGTGGCCACTATTTCTCTGTGATGGCAATAAAATGTACTAACAAGGAGATGGTTGCTAAGAACCTCAAACCTTGGAAAGCCCCAAGATGAAATAGGAAAAATTTTTTTAAAAAATGAAGAAGGTAATTAGAAATCCATTTCTGCCCTCTGCTGTTTATTGGTCTACCAGAATAGAAATCCGATAAACTGTGCTTATGTGTAACCATTTGCTTGCTTACCATAAATTTCCCTACAGACTTGGGCTCTGGGTTGGTGCCAATATGGAATAATCCAGATGTTAGCCTGCTGGTGTAAAGAAACTCCCTCTCCCTCACCTCGTTTGGCTACTTGTCTCTGACTACCAGAGGGTTCTGCACTACCTCCTTGTGCCTGACCTCCATTGCCAGCTCTAAACAGGCCTGGCTTTATGGCTTTTTTTTTTCTTCCCCACCAGCCCTCCTCTTCCTTAAGGCAGCTGCTGAAATCACAGTGATGAGAACAGGAGGTAGAAAGTGGCCAGGCAGTTCAGAGTACAGACCCCATGTTCTCCCTTGGCCAAGAACTGGAAATTCCCTTGGATCTGAGTAAACATGTCCCAATCTGAGGCTACAGATGCCAGAACTATCTCATCCAAAGTGGTTTCTGGTTCTGCCATAACTAGTGGCTAGAGAACTTTGTGAAGGAAACTGTCCTCACACGGGGCACCAGCTTGCCAGCTCCTCTGGCAGGTGAGATGGAGGGAAGAGTCAGGCCAGCCTTTCTCCCCTCTGAGGCTGAGTGGGATGGTGAGTGTCAACGACCCGAAAAGGACCACATGGGGTTGGGAGTCTTGTCAAAGCAAGGACTCACTTTATTGCATCAGGTGGCCGCTTATAATTGCTTGGCGGGAGGGGTGGAGAAAAGAAGGAGGGAGAGGAGATCCACAGAGTTGGGAGATAGCTTTGGACCAATAGTAATTCGCCACATTGGTTGTATCCGGGTAGAGGCACTTTCAGGTCTGGCTATACTGAGTCACTCCTATGTGGAAGTGACCGGCCAAAGACAGGTGGCCAAACTCCAGTTAGGCTCAGGGGATTACAATAGGCCGCATTCTCTTCCACGCCATGAGTATGGAGGGCCTACAGGTAGAGCATGAGTATGCAGGGCCCACAGGGACCAACAGGGTGTCTGATTTTTCCCCCCATATATCTTTTTCCTGAATTAATACCCTGTTCCTGGAAGACATGCTGAGTATGTGACCAGAATCTTGAGGTACATAGACACCTGGAATAAACTGAATTGATCATCTCCTCTTTCCCTCCTCCCTCCACTAAACTCTTCTTAACTCCTGAGTAATGAAACTCAGTGGAAACCCATTCAGGGGGACCATTTCTGCTATACAGGAGCTCTGCCTTCTTTTTCTCTCCTAAGCTCCCTATAATAAAATGATCCTATCTAAAACTCATCCTCTGTGATCCATGAATTTCATTCCTCTAATTTGAGAGACATGATCCAAAAGCCTCTGGCTTGAAGTTGCCTTGGGGGCCATTGAGTTCCCAGGACCAGGGCCTCTCAAGCTAAGTGCAACAGAAAGGCTCCATTGCTCTCAGCTCTCAAAGACACTGTGAAATTCCTATATCAACAGCTTGCCTGCCCTGAGGATTTTTCCTTACATTCTAATAAAATTGTCCTAAAGCTTCCGTTTAAGTCCGTTCTTAAGTTCTTTTACGAATGAGACTAAGAACCCACAGAGGGTAGCCTATTTTTCCCCTGTATCAATATGAGTATTTCAGAGATAAAAGTACACACCACCATATTGCCAAGAAGCTTTGTAAGAGAACAATAAATTTGCATTATCTTGAAAGTTTTGTTTGTAAATGACAGTTTGGGGGAAGCTGACAGGAAAGGAATAAGTAAGTAAGTACATCGTCGGGGGTGGGGTGGGGTGGGGTGGGGGGGGCGGTGAGCATTCCATTAACATGCTAAAATAGAAACCCAGAGAAGCAGAGAAGTTCCCTCAGCATTCTTCCTGGATGGAAAGAAGGTGGAGATGAAACTATGGCTAATCCATCAGCACTAATTAGATTCTCCAATTTAAAAGGGAAAGCAATTATAAAAATAGAGAGAAATATGAGTACCTTTGAGAGGGCAAAGAAAGTGTGGGGAGAATCAAAGAAAGCTGTGCTTGACATTTTCCTCCTCCAAAGAGAAGTGATAATGACATGAGCCAAAACACTGAGCTCCTCCACAAGAAGGAGCTGCTTAAAGCCTCCTACAGAGGGAAGAATGAAAGGATTTTTTTCTTCAGAAGATAAAGGTTATGTTAATGGCGCTTCTCAGAGAAGCAAACAGATGCCAACACAGGAGAATGCACAAGTATTTCATTAAGTGTCTGCATGGGAAAGGAGGCAAGGAGTTCACAGAAATGTCAGACCAGGAGACAACTCAGATCCTGCTTGAAGTAGACATGGAGAAAAGATTATATGGAAGATTCTAGGCTGTTGGGCAGTTTCAGGAAAGTACACCAAGACTGCGAGAGAATACTTAAGCCAGAATCATCTGACGGTGAAGTTCCATGTGTCCTTGGCCTGAGGCATCTGCTAACTTAGTATCTGGTGGTGCTCAGTTGCTGGTGACACACACCTCAACCTCAAAGCAGACAGAGCAATTTAAGAGTGTAGCAGCTGGGCCTTAGTCAGCTATCCTCTAGTCTCTGTAGTTGGTCAGCAAATGTATTTTCTTTACTTTCATAAAGGCGTGTACCAAACCCTGTAGCAAATATCAGCCTTGATGGTGGGAAACACAAAAACATTTATTTAAACTTAATGAGAAGACCATATTGGTGGAGATAATCTTAAGCAATTCAGCATGATAGGTAAACTATGATATGAATAGTCAAAAATTAAAGCTATTATTATAAATTAACGATTACATAATTGTGTCTGGACCAAGTGTTTCCAGGTTCATAGCCAAATAGAGAACCATTTAAGCTACAACCCTTAGTAATTAGCCCCTCCTTCTCTTAGAACTCCTACAAAGCCATAAGGGGTGTAGCCTGGTGTCCCTGAATATCCCTACTCATCTGGCCTGCTGCCCGTATTCACAATGTATTACCCTACATTCTTTATATCTTTGTTTCAAGTAAAGTTATATTGTAATATTGCAAATCTGTGCAAGCTCTTATTTTCAATTATTTGGCTAAGAACCTAGAAAGACTTGGTCCATGAGGACTTCTGATTCATGAATGGATTGGTGACTTTCCTAGGGGAGTGAGCCTCCCAATGAATGAGCTCTATCTACTTTTTCTAAATTGTCAGCCAAAGGGATTTTATTGTTGCAGCAAGAAACTAGGACCCTACATATGAATAAATTGTTTTCTAAAGTGACTACCTCAGCCCACCCTTTGAATAACATTTTTCAAATTTCTATTTCCCCAAAACCCTGGCTAATAGTTATTTTATCGGGGAATTAGGGGTTCCCTTTTTGTGTTCTTACTCTCCTTAATAGAAAAATTTGAAGCTAGAAGTGGTGGTGCATGGCTTTAATCCTAGCACTCAGGAGGCAGAGGCAGATGGATCTTTGTGAGTTCAAGGCCAGCCTGGTCTACAGAGTGAATTCCAGGCCAGCTTGGTCTACAGGGAGACCCTGNCCCTGGCTAATAGTTATTTTATCGGGGAATTAGGGGTTCCCTTTTTGTGTTCTTACTCTCCTTAATAGAAAAATTTGAAGCTTGAAGTGGTGGTGCATGGCTTTAATCCTAGCACTCAGGAGGCAGAGGCAGATGGATCTTTGTGAGTTCAAGGCCAGCCTGGTCTACAGAGTGAATTCCAGGCCAGCTTGGTCTACAGGGAGACCCTGTCTCAAAAAGACCAAAAAAAAAAAAAAAATAGAAGAATTTGAAAGCAGGCTCTGAAGGAAGCTTGGGGACAGGATTATTATAGATCAAATGAAACACAACAAGCTAGGCAAACTGTAAATTTTGACAGTTATAAAGAGGAGAGAGAAAAAGAAGAGGAAGAGAACAAGCAAAAAAATTTTGAGTTAGGGCCTGAGAAAGCAGGCATATTCAACAATGGAGGTCTGTGGTGGACATGCACAGTAGCAAAAGTAAACACATGACAGACTATTGATTAAAATAGAGCACAAGTCTGGAGGCCAGGAAGCTGGTGTGCCTGATACCAGCCTTTGCTAGCTTCTCATGAGAGCCTTATTGCTTCATAGAAAAAAATGCAAGGGAAAGCCAAGGAAAATGATCTGGTATTTGTGATAACTCACTCCCCTACAAAAGTCACCAATCCATTCATGAATTAGAAGTTCTCATGGTGTGAACCTCTTTTTAGGTGGCCCTACCTCCATGCCTATATTGTAATTAAAATTTCAACACATAGGCTGTGGAGATAGCCCAGCCAGTAAATTACTTGCTGGATAAGTATGACAACCTGAATTCTACCCCCAGAACACATACTGAAGAGTAAAGTATGGATGTATGTGCTTGTAATCCCAGGCCTGGAAGGTGGACGCAGGCCATTCAAAGCATTCTAGATGACAAAGCTGAATATACAGATCACCCAATCCTCAGCAATTTTACTTCTTAGATAATCCTTAGAAAAACTGTTACAATCATGGACTTAGAAGCACATGAAACTTTCTGAATTATAGGTAACATGAGAGAATAGAAACCATTTTATATCAGAGGTTCTCAAAGTGCATAATACTGTGTACTTTTTCTTTTATTCTATATTTTATTTATATGTTTATGATATATTATAATAAAATATATAATTTTAATTTATTACTATTCATTTTATTCATGTAACAGGTAATCATGTCATTACAGCTTCCATCAAACTTTGCAAAAAATCTTTATGTGTAATTATAAATACTACGTCACATCAGTTCAATTTACTGCTCTAAAAAAACAAGGGAAAAAATAGCAAGTGTGGAGGAGGATATGGAGAAACCAGAACTTTTGGATATTGTATGAGAATTCATGCAGCCAGTATAAAAATTACTCAATAAACTTAAAATGGATCTATCAAATAATTCCTCAGTCCCAACTGTGGATCCAGTCCCAAAAGAAATGAAATCAAGAAGGGATGGCAAACTCAGTCCTATTTCACTGCAAGATTACACACAGCAGCTAAGACACAAAATCAACACTCAGTCGGTAATTATGCTTGTGTACTGTACGCTCTGCAAGTGTACAGATACGAGTTTGAATCACTAGACTCATCTAAACAAGCAAAGGTGGATGCATGCTTTGTAAAGCAGAGAGCTCCACTCAGTTCAGTCAAGACCCTGTATCAAGGCAAGGAGGTGAAGAGGGATAGTAAGACACTCAGTATTCTGCTCTGGCCACAAGTGCTCTCATGAGTGTGCACACCCACATGACCACATGCATACACCACACACAATACACACACAACACACATATACATGATAATCATAAACATTTTTAAAAAGAGGTGAATGAACAAAGAAAATGTGGTATGTAGGTTCAATGGAGCATTTATTCAGCCTTTAGGAGAATCTTAGGAGATTATTGATAATATGAATGCAGCTGGAAGACTTTATGGAAAGTGAAGTTTATCTGATACATTAGCATAAATAATACACAATATCCCTTAAAGAGGGCGTTCAAAAAATTGAAGCTTATAGAAGCAGAGAGTAAAATGGTGGTTTCCAGGAATGTAGGAGATAAGAGATGGGGGTAATATTCACCAATTGTTATAAGGTTTCATTTATATAAGTCAAATTATTCATATAGGTATGTTGTACATATTAGAGCTTCTATTAAGTGTTATTAACTAACAATAATTGTTAGGAATAGGATTTTCAGGAAGAAAAAATCAGCAACCAACCCACACAATCCAGATTGACCTTTATTATAGTCAATGATGGGTGATGAGTTGACCTCATTGATCCACACATAATTTCTTATATATCAATTTTGCCTCACAGGAGTGGCTTAAAAGTCATTAGTGAAAACATGTGTAATCATATTTATAATATACATTAATATTTTGAATCCATTACAAATGTTTTCTGATAAAAATTTTAGATACAGAAAAATATTACAGCATTGCTTTATATATCTGCAAGAAAATTTCATATTTAAATGGCTACAGTAAGATGTATCTTTATCTACTAAGGGTAAAAAAACTCAGTAATATTATGTAAAGTTTCTTTTCACAATATAGGTAAAATTATAAGACCATGGTTACTATAAAGAAATAGTCAAGATATTATCCTTTCAAACAGAAATATATAGGAACTATCTGATGCTTCCTATTATTGCTTTATTTAAATCACATTCAATTAAATGGTAGATAGCAACTAAAGCTTTGTATTTTAATTAAGTATTATTAAGTTCCCATATAATGAAATTGGCAGATGCACTCTGTTTGGGGGAAAGTGATTAGGAATTAAAACAACTGAGAAAAGCAACAAGGAATCAAACATGAGATATAAAAGCATCGTATGACATCTATTATTAATCCATTGTTTTTCTAATACTGCACTTACAAACCTGAGTACTGACATTAAAGCTAAACTAATAAAAATGAGTAGAGTAATTTCTTTTCATAAGAAATGCAGTTTGGGAGATAATTTTTAATGAAAGAAGCTTTTTTTGAAGAGTCTAAAAACGATATAATGCCGTCTCCACAAAGTTCTTTCAATTTTCTGGGTTTTAAGGATACTTAGGGTGCTGTTTTTAAAATACTCCATCTGTTCTTTTTGTTCTCTTCCATTAGAAGAAAGTGGCCTGTTCTTAAACACAGGTAAGACAACATAGATTGCTGCCATTTTTAAAATTTAACAGTACAGGTGAGATTCAAATTTACTGCAGAAATCACCCTAAATTGATGGTTTTAAGAACAGTTTACCTGTTTAGTGTTATCAGAAGATCTTTGACACTAAAATGTTAAGGGGTTTTAACTTGATTAATTTCTCTCATGGTTATATCTGTCCTAAAGTATCTCCAGGCATGACCACCCAGGACAGGACTTACCAAAGCTAAAACCCAACTTTCCTAAGAATGAGGAAACTAGCCCTACCAGCCTCATGAACAGCAGGAGAGCCATTCGAGTTCAGTTCTTGTCACCCTCTGTTGTTTGCACTCCAATGTTTAAGTAAGGAAGAGCTATGAGCTGTTCTCTCTTCTAAGGGAAAGATGCACCTCTGCCTTGGACCGACCTCAGATATAGAATGGAGCTACTCAGGGACCAGTCTCGCCTCCCTGTGACAATCTGTTCCTACCCACCCACTCCACTCCAAGAGGCTGAGGATGACTTTGGGCTCTTTATTACCTACACTTAGAGACTATCCTTCAGCAGGATTAGTGATGAAAGGCTTAAAAATGTAAATTCCCAGGACATTCTATAAAAATGAGTTTCAGTCAAAATGCTATTAACAAGCTGGTAGTCATTTTCTGCTGCCTTAAGCTCACAAGCAACCAGGGAAATTAACATGGGTGGAGGGGATCCATTGAAGGACCCCTCAGGGGGCTGAGGAACAGTGGGGATATCTGAGTGGAAGATCATCCAAGGAACACAATCATAAAAATAACGACAACCATAAAAATCATAACTGATATATACCATTTCCCCTGTACCAGGTATTACATTAAATGCTTTCCATATTAATATTCCCAGCAGTCCTTTTAGATAGGATGTGTGGCTACCCCCATTGTACAGGTGAGAAAGTCAGGTGGGGGAAATCTCAAAGCTCTTGGAAGTTTCAGTGGAGGCCCAGGGAGAATAAAGGCCTTTATTGTTAGAAATAAGAATTAAAGCAACCTTATGTTTTTCTATGAATGCAAAAGAAAGTATCCATCTGTGCTATGTTTATCATTGATAGTAATATCCACCAAATAGCAAGATTTTTATGAAAATTAATGATAGTGCTGGGAAATATTGAAAATACACCATGTAACAGTGTTGTTTTTTTAAAACGTTTTCATGTTTAATATATGACCTTTGACAACTTTTAAAGAAAAGTAGTATTATCTTATTTTTGTATATGGAAGCAGAGAAAATGGAGATCAAATTTCTTGCCAAAGGCAGCAAAGAAATAGGAAGATCCAGGATTTGAAGAAGGTGGTATACAAATATATATATATATATATATAT
>VZQC01007141.1:742394-766483 GCA_009823505.1 Rhizomys pruinosus | reverse complement strand
CGTATTCCTTTTTCTGTTGCTTGTTGTTGGTGTAAAGAAAAGCTAGTGGTTTTTCTAGATTAATTTTGTATCCCACCACTTTACTGAAACTCTTAATCATTTGTTTCTGGTAGAGATTTTCGCATCCCTTAGGTAAACTATCATATCATCAAAAAGGGATAGCTTGACTTCCTCTTTTCCAATTAGTACTCCTTTAATTTCATTTTCTTGCCTTATTGCTCTAGCAAGTGTTTCAAGTACAATATTGAAGAGGAGTGGTGACAGGGGGCAACCTTGCTGAGTTCATACTTTTAAGGGGGATACTTCCGACTTTTATCCATTTAACATGATGTTGGCCGTGGGATTCTTGTATATGGCTTTGATTACATTGAGGAATGATCCCTCCAGTCCAGTGGCCTCTAGGACTTTAGCATGAAAGGATACTGGATTTCGTTGAAGGCTTTTTCCACATCAATTAAGAGGATCATGTGGTTTTTTTCTTTCAGTCTATTTATGTGTTTTTATATTTATTATTTTTCATATGTTGAACTATCTCTGCATCTCTGGTATGAATCAAGCTTGGTCATGATGGGTGAGCTTTTTGATGTGGGTCTGTATGTGGTTTGCATGTATTTTGATGAAAATTTTTACATTTGTGTTCATTAATGAGATGGGTCTATGGTTCTCTTTTTTGGTTGTATTTTTGCCTGGCTTTGGCAATAAAGTGATGCTGGCTTCGTAGAAGGAATTTGGGAGATTTCCTTCTGCTTGTATCCTTCTGAACAGTTTTAGTAATAATTGTTATAAGTCTTCTTTAAATGTTTTATAGAATTCTGCCATGAAACCATCTGGGCCTGGGCTTTTTTTACTTGGGAGGTTACTTATTACATTTTCAATTTTTTCATATATTATGAGTCTGTTTAAGCTGTCTCTTCTTGTTTAAGCTTTGGTGATTCCCGGGATTTCAGATATTCATCTATTTCTCTTAATTTTTCAAACTTAGTAGAGTATAGTTTTTTGAAGTATTCCCATATGATTGTCTGGATCTTTTCATTATCTGTTGTGATCTCCCCCTTTCATCATGAATTCTATTCATTTGGAGTTTCTCTTTCTTTCTTTTTGTTAACTGGGCTAGAGGTCTGTAGATCTTGTTTGTTCTTTCAAAGAAGCAAATTTTGGATTCGTTGTTTCTTGTGTGCGTGTGTGTGTGTGTGTGTGTGTGTTGTTTTCTTTGTTTCAATTTCATTGATTTCTGCTCTTATTTTTGTTAATTCTTCCTGTCTGTTGGGTTTAGGGTTCATTTGTTGCTGTCTTTCAAGTGTTTTTAGCTGCAGTGTTAGATCATTTATTTGAGTTATTTCTGTTTTTTTGTTTTTTTTTTTTTTTAATGTGGCACCCAGGGCTATAAATTTCCCTCTTAGGACTGCTTTTAAAGTAGCCCATAGGTTTTGTTGACTTGTATTTTCATTTTCCTTTTGTTTCAAGAATGTTTTTTATTTCTTTTTTTATTTCTTCCTTGATCCATTCATTATTCAGGAGTGTGTTGTTTAGACTCCCTGTGTTCTTGTAGATAGTTGGGCTTATACTGGTGTTGATATTGAACTTTATTTCACTGTGGTCTGATAGAATGCATGGAATTATTTCAATCTTTTTGTATTTGTTGAGGTTTTTTTCTGTGTCCCACTATGTAGTCGATTTTGGAGAATGTTCCTTGGGGTGCTGAGTAGAAGGTGTATTCTCTGGTGTTTGGGTGGAATATTTGGTAGATGTCTGTGAGGTCCATTTGGTGTATTGTATTGTTCAGTTCTAATATCTCTCTGTTTGTTCTTTGTCCAGTTGACCTGTCCAAAGGGTTCAGTGGGGTATTGAAGTCCCCTATTATGGATGCTATGGGATTAATATGTGCCTTGAAGTCCTGGATAACTGTCTTTATAAAGTTTGGTGCACCAGAGTTTGGTGCATATATATTCATGATAGTGAAATATGCATGGTTAGTTGTTCCTTTGATAAACATGTAATGGCCCTCTTTGTCTCTTCTGATTATTTTTTACTTTGAAGTCTATTTTATATGATATTAAAATAGCAACTCCTCCTTGCTTTTTGATACCATTTACTTGGAATATTTTTTCCATCCATTCCCCTTAAGTTGTTGCCTATCCTTGAGTGTGAGATGAGTTTCTTATAGACAGCATATAGATGGGTTTTGCTTCGTAATCTAATCTCCCAGTCTATGTCTTTTGATTGGGGAGTTTAGACCATTAATATTTAAGGATGAAATTGAAAGATCTGTGTTGTTTCCTTTCACCTTATTATACATTTGCATTTTTGGTCTAGGTTTCTATTTTTACAGTTATGCTTTTATTAATTTCACTTTTTAGGTGCCTGGGGATAGTTGCCCCTTCCTCTGTCCTTTGAATTGCTTCAAATATTCTCTGAAGGTTTTGGTTTTCTGGACATGTATTCTAACATCTAGTTTGTGTCATGGAAGATTTTTCTTTCTCCTTCAACTATAATTGACATTTTTGATGGGTATAGTAACCAGTTGGCATCTATAGTCCTTTAGCATTGGGAATACTTTAGTCCACATACCTCTTGCTTTCATAGTTTGCAATGAAAACTCTGCTGTTATTCTGATGGGTTACCCCTTATATGTAACTTGTTGTTTTTCTCTTGTGGCTTTCAGAATTTTGTCTTTGTTTTGGGCGTCTAGCATTTTAACTATGATGTGCTATGGGAAGTTTCTTTTCCAATCTTGTCTATTTGGAGTTCTATGTGCTTCTTATATTTGTATGGGTTTGTCTTTTTTTTAGTTTAGGGAAATTTTCAACTATTACTCTGTTGAAGTAATGGTATCTGATCAATACCATTCTCTTGGGATTCTTCTCCTTCCTCTATCCCTATGATGCAGAGGTTTGATATTTAGTGTCCCACATTTCCTGGTTGTTCCACTTTTGTGTATTTGTAAATTTTTCATAATTCTTTTTATGAAATTTTTCATGAGCTTTTTAGTTCTTCTGTGTTATCTTCTAGGTCTGATATTCTTTTTTCTGCTTCCTCCATTCTACTTCTGAGGCTTTATCCCATCCTTTCCTGTTGACTGGATGAGTGTTCGATTTCCTTTTTCATTTCATCCTGTGATTTCTTTAGTATTTCCCCTTTGGAGCTTCTCAATATCTTCCTGTAGCTCCTTGCTTTGCTGGTTGATTTCCTTTTTTATTTCAGCATAGGACCTTTTCAGTGTTTTCACTTCCTTCAGGAGCTTGTCATTCTCTCCCTCTAGTTCTTTCTGGAGTTCGTCATTCTCTCTCTTTAGTTCTTTCTGAAGTTTTTCATTCTCTCCCTCTAGGTCCTTCTTGAGTTTTTCATTGTCCCGAGTTACCTCTAGGGAGATCTCATTGTAGAAATCTTCAATAGGATTGGTAGAGTTTGGTGTGGAATTATTCTATTATTCTGAACTTTTCCCATGTTGATCTTTCATTATATTTTTGGCATGTGGGATTTTTTTTTTCTTTATTCTGATGTGAATCGCAAATGTTTCTTCACTGTGTTGAAGGCTTGCTTTGCTTGCTTCCTTCTGATGCCTTCATAGTTTTCTCCTTATTTATGGAATGTTGACTTGTCTTGGTTTCAGGCTTTCAATTTTGGTTACATATCAGGAGTCTAACTCACTCTTCCCTTTCTGTTCTGAAGGTTCTCCAAAAAACCAGTAGGTAACAACCCAATCAGTACCCTGCTGAGCACTGTGCTTACTCTGCTTCCTGCCAGCCAGTTCTTCTAGATTGTTTGTAGGACTTGTTGTTATAGGACTGGAGTTGTCTCAGGTTCCTTGTTTCATCTATTGCCCTGAGCCTGGGAATCACTACTGTGGTTCCACTTGGACACTCCCTCTGCAATTCCAGTTGGCGGGCGGGGTGGGGGGGTAAGAAGTGGCTAACTTAGCCGTTGCCCCAGTATTCTGTGCTTCAGGTGGTCAGGTGAAATCTCCCAATCTAGCTCTGTGCACTCAAGTCCCCCAGTGGCAACAGGCCCACCTTTTATACCGGCTAGCTGGGCAACTCCAACCCCACAGCAACATAAGACAATGATTTAATTATCCAACAATCTACCTGACTGAAGCACCCAGTCCCTACCTCCCTGTGTTTCAGATGTTTCAGCAAAATCCCCCAATTTAATCTCTGTGTACTCCACAGTTTAAAATTTTTCATCATGGTATCTTGCTTACAATAAATATAGAATTTGAGACATTGCTTCAATAAGCGATATTTTGGGATATTTGGATTTAACCAGGACCAAGTCTATCCATTCTCAAAACTGTCTCCTGATTTACTCTTAAAAGTAATATAATTACTGAATAACCCAGGCACAATTTCCTCTTGGAAGCAATCTTTGGTCACCCTGTGTCACACTGTAATTTTAACACTTGAATTCATGGGAGGAATAAATGACCACTACTGTCCATGTAGAAGCATAGTTCCTTCACACTCATTGTAATCATTAATAATAAGAGCCATTTCCCATGTATCAATATTCCTCTTCTACCTGTAAAGAATGATCCACCTCATGGGTGATCCACATATGCTTATTTTTATTGTTTTCACTGATTTGTGATTAATTAAACTAGGGATCATATGCTAAAGATACTGCAAATTGAATCAATCAGCATTATGTGGCATCCACTGTATTTCCTAAACTTTAATACACAAAAACTCAGTTTTCAATTGATTTTCGCTGGTGTTCAAACAGGTGTACTTCAAAAACAGACTCCAAGAAAATGTTAATGTATAGTGAAGCTGAAGAATTGCTGAATCAGAGGACTGAAGTATTCACCGTTGGCAGCTGGTTCCCAGACATGCAGTGGTTATGATTCATGTATATTTTGGCTGTCAGAACAAACATGTGTTCACTTCCAGCTATCAAGGTCCAACTCAGTGCAACTCAGAACTATTTCATGAGATCTAGATCAGAGTAGCTTCAATTCTAGCCATGGAAAATGTTCCATGTGTCCCCAAAGTTCTTTGCAGATCATGAGGCCAGTTTTCTTCTGCTTTCTTCTACTTCTGTTTAGGAGCTCCTGTGTACGACTTTGCCATCTTCATGTGTGTCTCTCATGTAGCATTTTTGCTTGATTTAAATATGTCTACTCCATCACCACTTATAGAAGATACTGCCCTTCCAGGTAGGACTTCACAGGAAGTGGAAGCACATGCAAGAAGAATCACATCTCAATAGGGAAAATAATCTAGGGAAATGTTACTTTTAGCTCTCTAAACATTTAAAGAATAACTTTAATAAAAATTTAACTTCCTTCCACCAGCCTCCCACCCTCACTGCTACTTTTCTCTTTGCATCCCAACAATTTTGAAATATATGAGTATACCTAGACAGAGTGACTCAGTCATATCTGACAAGTGGTATTGTTTAGATCACTGAACACTACAGATATATTTAATAAGCTTCATAAATCTATATCCCATCTTCTCTTGCTTTTCCCATTTCTTTCCCTTCTGCCTATGTATAAGCATGAAAAGAATAGAATGAGAATAATGAGGTATATTTCCCTAAATATCAGAATTTTCATGATTTCCCATTCCTTCTCATTTCATAGAAGACAGAGCACTTATATTCTACTTTGGAGAAAACAAGAGTGTGGGTGAATGCAGGCCACATATGGCCACCTACATTATCTTAATTGCCCACCTGCACCTCCATATCTGACCCCACCTGTGGATGAGAGCAGTGTGTGGGTATACAGTGTGTGATGTATGAGGTGTGGTACTGGCCATTGGGAGATGTTGCCATTCTATCTATATAAGTGATTTGCTGCATACAATAAATGGATTCAGCTGGGCATGGTGACACAGGCCTTTAATCCCAGCACTCAGGAGGCAGAGGCAGATGGATCTCTGTGAATTCAAGGCCAGTTTTGTCTACCTAGTGAATTCCAGGCCAGCTAGGGCTACAAGGAGACCCTGTGTCAAAAACACCCACAAAAAAATTGATTCTTCATTACTTTTACCATCTAACAAGATCCCCAGTTTGTTATTTCATGCTTGGTGTGCTGGATAGCTTTAGTGTCAACTTGACACACCTGGGTTGAGGGAGCCTCAATTGGGCAGTTGGTTCCATTGGACTGGCCTGTGGCCACGTCTGTGGAGTACTGTCTTGATTGTTGGGCAATGTGGGAGTGCCCAGCCCACTATGGGTGGTACTACCTCTGGGCAGGTTGTTGTGTACCATATAAGAGGGCAGGCTGGCATAGGCCAGGGGAACAAGCCAGTAAACAGCACTCCTCCATGCCCTTTGCTACAGCTCCTGCCTCCAGGTTCCTGCCCTGAGTTCCTGCCTTGGGTTCCCTGAGTGATGAACTGTGACCCAGGAGATGTGAGCTCAATAAACCCTTTCCTCCCCAAGTTGGTGTTAGTCAGAGTGTTTTGTCACAGCAATGGAAGAGAAACTAGAACACTTGGGTTATTGTAAGTCCATCAGACTTGGTTGTTTGCTAGTGCGTGAAACTGGAGATGTGCACATCAGCTGCCAGCCTAAAATTCAATTTTTGAGGTCACTAACTCCTCAGTTTGTGCAGTATTTGAGTGACAAGGGCCAAAAGAACACGCAAGCAACCCTCTGGCCCAAATTTGTGGGGCAGTCTGCTACCCAGATTTGGCTATGGAATAGGCATTTCTGTAGCCAGTTGGTACCTGTGAAAGGTGCCAGTTTCCCAGGGAGAAGCTATGGGCAGTAGTCTCCCTCAACAGAATTGACTGACATCTGAAGAGGCACCCAACACAAGAGATTTTTTATTTTGTTTTTATTCTTCTTTAAGACAGTGTCTCCCTGTAGCCCCACCTGTCCTGGAACTCATTATGTAGACCAGGCTGGCCTTGAAATCATAGAGATCTGCCTATCACTGCCTCCAGAGTGCTGGTATTAAAGGCATGCTCCACCATGCCAAATTAACATATCAGTTTGACTAGTAGGCAAATGGATCTGGGAGAGGGATAGTGCCCAGACAGCAAACACCATCCCAACTTTCTGCACAGACTGGTAAAGAATCTGGACACCTGCAAGTCCTTCTGCAGTTCTGCACTGGGACGGGGACTGTGCCCAGGGGGCCCATGCCTTCTCAACTTCCTTCACTGACCAGTAAAACACTGAGCACCTTGGAGGTCACTGGATAGGGTACCAATGACTAGACCAAACCTGTGCCCACCCCTTCTCCTTGTGTGGCCATCCTGGTGGGAACAGCTATAGACACTGAGGGCACAAGGTAACAGAAGAGACAGCAAACCTGCCACTCCACAAATGTAGAGGAACAGGTCTTCAACCCAATGAGGAAACACTTGAATTTCACATATGATTATAATCAACAAATTAAATCCACAAGCCAAAGGCACAACAAAAAATCAAAAGCATGGGAAAAGCAAATAATAAAGCTCCACCGAATTCTATCAATCCTGTAGAAGACTCCAACAACAAGTTCTCCCTGGAGGTAACCCAGGACACAGATCTTAAATGAACAATCATAGACATACTCAAGGAAATCAAGGAATGTAAAGACCTAATCAATGAACTAAATGGAAAAAAATGATAAACTCAGGAAGTAACAAGAGGGAGAAAAGGACAAATGCCAGAAGGAAGTGGAAATACTGAAAAGATCTCATGTTGAAATGAAACAGGAAACTGACCAGAGAATCAAGGATCTAGGAGAGAAGGACAAGCTCCAGAAGGAAACAGAAATACTAAAGAAATCACAGGATGAAATACAAACAGAAATTGGACACACATCCAATCAGAAGGAAAGGATGGGAGAAAGCCTCAGTAACAGATTAGATGAAGCAGAAAATGGGATATCAAGTCAGGAAGATAAGACAGATGAAATAGAATGCTCAAGCAAAGATTATGAAAAATTAAAAAAAAAAACAAAAACACAAGTGTGGAACTATCAGGAAATAGGGACCAAACCTCCAGATCATACAGATAGAGGAAGGAGAAGAATCCCAGGACAATGGTATTGATTAGATCTTCAACAGAATAATAGAAGAAAATTTCCCCAAACTGAAAAATGACAAACCCATACAAATACTAGAAGCAAAATAGAACACCAAATAGACAAGATCAGAAAAGAAATTTCCCACGCCTTATCATAGTTAAAATGCTAGATCCCAAAACAAAGACAAAATACTAAAGGCCACTAGAGAAAATCAACAACTTACATATAAAAGGAAACCCATCAGAATTACAGCTGACTTTTCAGTGCAAATGATGAAAACCAGAAGGACATGGACCAAAGTATTCCCAATACTAAAAGACTATAGATGCCAATGCAGATTTCTATACCCAGCAAAAAGGTCTATTATAGTTGAAGGAGAAAGAAAAATCTTTCATGACATAAACAAGATGAAGGAATTCACGTCCAGAAAAACCAATCCTTCAGAAAATACTTGAAGCAATACAAAGGTCAGAGGAAAGGAGCAACTATCCCCAAGAAGCTAAAGAGAGTAATTTATAACAGTATAACTGTGGAAATACTAACTTAGAATAAGAATGTAAACAGAAGATAAGGGGAAAGGAAGCAACACATATCTCTCAACAACAACCTTAAATATTAATGGTCTAAACTAAGACATGGACTGGGAGAATGGATTAGGAAACAGAACCTGGGACTGGAGAGATAGCCTAGCGCGTTAAGTAGCGGCCGACGCTCTTGCGAGAGGACCCGGGGTTCGATCCCCCACGCACCCACATGCGGGCTAAGAACCGTCTGTACTCAATTCCAGGAGACTCCAGGCCAGGGGAATCCGAGACCCTCTTCTGACCTCCGCGGCAGTTGCACCACACGGGTGCACAGACTTGCATGCAGACAGTACATTCATACACATACAAAAAATAAATAATAAAAAAAAAATTTTTAAAAAAAGGAAACAAGAACCTATCCTATATTGTATAAGAAACCATCTCACCTCCTGTGCCCCTTTCTAAGCCTAGGGAACAATCTGCAGAAGAGGGCATGGTAGAATGTAAGGGCAGGGTGCAATGGTAAATGGTGTGAAAAACTACAAGCAATGTAGTCTGGACACTCATTTGATCAACTTGATTGAACATACAACCCCTTACCCCCTGCTGGATGGTGGGGCTGTGGGGGGTTTGGGCACAACAGCCTGCAAATTGGTTTTGCATGAAGGATGCTTGTACTCATGGATTATCACTTATAGCTAAAAAAATGGAGAAAAAAAAAATAAAAAAAACTGAGAGAATGATGCAGGACAGTTATGGCAGAATGCATGATCTGGGATGGGGTGGGAGGGGGGAAGGGAAAGAGAAATATGCCTGAACTGAATTGGAAAATGATGTATGAAATGCACAAAGCATCAATAAAAAAAAATGTTAAAAAAAAGAAGCATCAACTTAAGGTGAAAGGATGGAAAAATATATTCCAAACAAATGGTACTAAAAAGCAAGCAGGAGCTGCTATTGTAATATCAGACAAAATAGACCTTAAAGTAAAACTAATCAGAATAGACAAAGAGGGCCATTACATCCTTATCAAAGGAACAATTAACCATGAATTTCATAGTCATGTATATATACACACCAAACTCTGGTGCACCGAATTTTATAAGCACAATTTGGCAGGAATTCAAAGCACAGATTAATTCCAGCAAAGTAATATTAAGGGACTTTAATACCCTACTGAAATTTTTGGACAGGTCAACTGGACAAAGAATAAATAAAGAGACATCTGACCTGAACAATATGATACGCCAAATATAGCTCACAGATATGTACCAAATATTCCACCCAAACACCAGAGAATATACTTTCTACTCAGCACCCCACAGAACATTCTCAAAAATCAACCACATACTGGGACACAAATACAAAAGAATCAAAATAATCCTATGCATTCTATCAGACTGCAGTGCAATAAAGCTCCATATCAACACCAGCAAAAGCCCAACTATCTACAAGAACACATGGAGACTAAACAGCACACTCTTAAATAATGAATGGGTCAAGGAAGAAATAAATAAAGAAATAAAAGTACTCCTGGAACTAAATAAAAAGACAATACAAGACAACAAAATCTATGGGATACTTTAAAAGCAGTCTTAAGAGGGAAATTTATAGCACTAAGTGTTTACATTCCAAAAACAGAAAGAACACAAATAAATGAACACTTGAGAGACAACAACAACTGAATCCTAAACCTAAAAGACAACACAAAATAACAAAAATTAGAGCAGAGATCAATGAAATAGAAAGAAATAAAACCATAAAAAGGATCAAAAAGTCAATGAATCCAAAAGCTGGATCTTTAAAAGGATAAACAAGATAGATAGACCTCTAGCCCTAGCCCAGTTATCCCGAATAAAAAAAAAAAAAAAGAGCAACTCTACAGAATTCAAGATGAAAAGGGAAACATCACAAAAACATCGAAAAGATTCAATAATATGAGAATATTTTATTTTATTTTATTTTTTCAGAGGGTCATCCATGCTGAGAGAATGCCAGATGCCTTTTATTGAAGAGACAGGGGAACCTTATATACAGGCTTACAGCACAAGTGAAAAAACCAAGGTCAGAGGTTCATGCCCCCAGGCACAGGTGGTTCTCTGGCATGTGTGGGTCGGACCTTCTTGGAAGGAGGGTAACAAGATGTTCCAGCAAAATAAGAGCTTGGTTAACAAGCTGGTCAGCAGATCCCCTGGGGGCCAGGACCCAACAGATCCCCCTTCTTTATATATAAATGAGTATCTGTCATTGATCACTCATTTGTACTACATGCTCAACCATGCCTGAGCAGTGAGGTTCAGGTCAGACCTGAAAATTTATTTTCACACTAAGGCCAATTAATATCCCAAAATCCCAACCATGAAGTAAGCTGATTGTCAAGCATAAGCAATGAATGTATGTAACATTCATGTAAAACCAATTAGCAAGTATCTGTGTTCATATTTTGAACAACCCTCTAGTGGTTAGGAGATGATATAAGCCACAATAAGAACTTGTCATCTTTTATAGAGAAACCACAGTTTGTGAATTAGCATACCATCCAAACATCTGTGTCTATGCTTAGCTTGCCATAATAGTTACTACTGTTTAAATGCCTGTACATCTAATTGCTTATGCTTTGTTAGTAGGATTAAAAAGTTACCCTGGATATGCTGTCAACCCATAAAGGGAAACAACCTGAACCAAAATGACACCTCCAGAGAAAATAGACTGTTTTGTTTCTCACCCACTTGTGCCCCTTTCCCAAAGCCTAGGGAAAAAAATGCAGAAGAGGAGGCATGTTAGAATGTAAGGGCTGTGGAGAGATTGGGGTGAATTGTGAGACTATAGTAATATAGACTGGACTCTTAATTGATCGACATGCTTGTGCATACAAGCTTCTCCAATTGGACTATGGGAACCTTGGGTTGTTCAAAATATGAACATAGATACTTGCTAATTGGAAGTGACTGACTGACCTCTACACAATGAGGCCAGTTCCCCACAATGTCCACAAAGTGGGCACTGTGTGTCCCCTCCCCTTAGACAAAGGAAGCTTCCTAGAAGCTCCCACAAAAAAAAAATCAAAATGGTTATGATGGTAACAACTTCTCATGGGGCATATCTAGCCAGTCTTTAATTAACTGATGGGCATAAGAACTGTAAAAGAAAATTTTATTAAGAGCTAGATATTGAAAAATCTTTAAAGCAGGTTTTCATGCCAGGCCTGGAAAAGGCCAAGAGCTTGGAGAAAGATAGTTATTAAAATCCACTTTGTAAGGTTTGCAGTTTAAAATGGTAATACATTTGAACTAATAAGGAATATAAAATGTTAATTGTTTTATTTGTAATCTGTATTGAATTTCCAACAATATGAGAATATTTTAAAAGCCTATATTCTACTAAATTTGAAAACCTAACCTAAGAGATATTCATCCATTGATGAATATAGGAAATCATGGAATTCACAAAAGCTTACTCAAGAAGATATTGACAGCTTAAGCAGACCCATAATGAATGAAGAAATTGAAATAGTAATTCAAAACCTCCCAACTAAAAAAAGCCCAGGCCCACATGGATTGGTAGCAGAGTTCTATAAAACATTTAAATAGGACATACAACCACTATTACTCAAATTGTTCAAAAGAATAGAAACAGAGGGAGATCTCCCAAATTATTTCTATGAAGCCAGCATCACTCCATTACCAAAACCAGGCAAAAATACAACCAAAAAAGAAAACCATAGGCCCATTTCATAATGAACATAGATGCAAAAATTCTCAACAAAATACTCACAAACTGCATACAAGTACATATTAAGAAGATCATTCGGCATGACCAAGTTTGATTGATACCAGATATGCAGGGATGGCTCAACATACGCAAATCAATAAATATCATAAAACACATAAATGGGCTTAAAAACAAAAACCACATGGTTTTGTAAAGTCTTCAACAAAATCCAGCATGCCTTCATGTTTGAAGTCCTAGAGGGAATTGGACTGGAGGGAACCTTCCTCAACATAATCAAAATCATATACTAGAAACACACAGCCAACATCATCCTAAATGGTGGAAAATTAGAAGCATTCCCCTTAAAATCAGGAACCCAGCAAGGCTGCCTCCTATCTCTTCTCCTATTCAATATAATGCTTGCTATAGCAATAAGACAAGAAAAGGAAATTAAAGGAGCACTATTTGGAAAAGAATAAGTCAAACTTCCCTTTTTGCAGATGATATGATAGTGTACCTAAGGGGAGCTAAAAATTCCACCAATAAACTCATAGAAAGGATCAAGAGTTTCAGTAAAGTGGCAGGATACAAATTAACCTAGAAAAATCAGTAGCCTTTCTTTACACCAAAAATAAACAAATGGAGCAGGAATACAAGGAGACCCTCCCATTCACAATAGCCTCAAAAAATACCTAGGAACAAACCTGACCGAAGACATTAAAAACCTCTACAGTGAAAATTACAAACCCACGAAGAAGGAATTTGAAGATGATTACAGAAGATAGAGAGACCTCCCATGCTCATGGATTGGAAGAATTAATATAGTTAAAATATCCATCCTACCAAAACTAATACAGATTCAATGCATTCTTCTCACACTTAGAAAAAAAAATTCTTTAAATTTGTATGGAAAAACAAAAGAGCCTGGATAGCTGAAGCAACCCTGAGCAAAAAGAGAAACACAGGGGGATAACCATACCAGACTTCAAACTATATTACAGGGCAAGCGTAATAAATACAGCCTGGTACTGGCACAAAAACAGACCCATAGATCAATGGAACAAAATTGAAGATCCATACCTGAGCATATGTAATTTTTTCAGCCACCTCATATTTCACAAGGAGGTCAAGAAGACTCAATGGAGGAAAGACAACAGCTTCTGCAAATGGTGCTGGGAAAACGGGATTGCCACTTGTAGAAAGATGAAAGTGAACCCCTACAGTACAAAAATCAACTCCAAATGGATCAAAGACCTTTGAAACCAGAAACCTTGAAAATGATAGAAGAAAACATTGGCAGCAACCTATAGAACACAGGCATAAGAAAAGACTTTGTGAATCAGACAGCACCTACACACAAAGCAAAGCCTGTCCTTGAGCTTCCATAACCCAAGGTCAGGGAGGTGGACAGAGAGAGGAGGATCTCTAGGTCTTGCCAGCCATCCAGACTAGCTTTAACAGGAAGCTCCAGGGTCAGTGACAGACACTCTCAAAAAAATCAGTGGAGGAGATTGCTAGATGTCTCAGCAAGATGTCTCAGTGGCTAGCAGCAGTGGCAGAGGACCAGAGTTCGATTCCCACAACCCACATGGCAGCTAACAACTGCCCATTCCAGAGGAATTCACTGTTTTCTTCTGACCTCCACCAGTATTGCAAGACATGGGGGCACCTGCCTACATGCAGGTGATATACTCAAACACATAAAATAGAAATAATAAATGAGTTTTGGAATTAACTTATTGTTTATTTTCAGACATCATAATTTTAGTATATATGTGGTGTGCATATATGAATGTTTTGAAGCGATACAAATTGGAAGGAACAACAACAACAAAAGACTGGGCTAAAGATCTGACTGAAACAGTAAGCTTCTGCCCCAAACAGTAAACTTCTGCACTGAAATTAATAATAATAATAAAAAAAAAAAAAAGACTGAGAAAAAGATGAAAGACATGTATGGCAGAATGCTTGGGCTTTGGTGGGGTGGGGGGCAAGGAAGCAGGGATGGATCTAAATTTGACTAAGAAAGGTTGCATGGGGCTGGAGAGATGGCCTAGCGGTTAAGAGCGCCGACCGCTCTTGCAGAGGACCCGGGTTCGATCCCCAGCACCCACGTGGCAGCCGAGAACCGTCCGAAACTCCAATTCCAGGAGAACTCCAGTTCCAGGGGAATCCAACACCCTCTTCTGACCTCCGCGGCATTGCACGACATGGGTGCACAAACCTGTATGCAGACAGTACATTCATACACATACAGAAATAAATAAAATTAAAAAAAAAAGAAAGGTTGTATGAAATGCACAAAACTTCAATAAAAATTAATGAAAAAACTAAACAAATAGTAAATAAAAATTAAAATAAGGAGAAAAGTGATTGAACGAGACATTTGGATAGATGTTGACATCCAAGAGCATGAACTCCTGAACTCACTTAAGCACATAGAGGAAATTGTACATGTATACACGGCGGGGGGGGGAGAGGGAGAGAGAGAGAGAGAGAGAGAGAGAGAGAGAGAGAGAGAGAACTTTAGTAAATTTGTAGCTACATAACTTAAATTGAAAGCCAATGTTCCTGAAAAAAAGGGGGGATATTAGGAGAGAGGACTATGATCACCGTAATCTGGTGGGATAGACAACTCTTTATTTTTCATCATTCTAATTATGTTTCACACGTAAAAGTTAATGTTGCAAAAAATCATTTTTAAAAATCATAAAAAGCATTCACACTTGTGTATCACACAGATAAAACATTCAAAGAAAATAAAAACCATGCTTTAGTAATGTCCAAGGTACAGTTTAAAAAGTTGCATTGTAAAATTCAAGTCTTTCCTCAATGCTGTTGTCATATAATTATGTAGTGAGAACTATATGGTGCTATTCCAATTACATGGCTATTCTGTTGTTAGTTTGGAGTTCATAGTATTTTAACCATAATTACTGACTTGAATAAATTTCAAAACACTGGACGATAAATATCCTGGAACCAACCACCCTTAACAGCCTCCAATGTGCAATCTTATGTTTCTGGTGGTTTCTGAATTTCATCTCCAATTCAAATACAAAATAAGTTTTCCATCGGTTATACAGGGAAAGTCTACAATCTGAAAAGTGTTAAGAAGGAAGCTTTTATCCCTTCTTTAAAAATTCTTCTTACCTGAATTATAAAGTCTCTCAAAACTGAAAAGGCTCACTGATATTCTTTATGATTGATATGATAAGCAAAAAAGCACCACTGTCATCAATCTTCCATGCTTTTTTGAAGCTTATTAGTAGGAAAGGAGAGTGAATTTTCTCCCCAGATTCCCATGAGTAAGATGAGTCTGTCACTGCATAGTCATCCTACCCAGGTCCAAACACAAGGATTAATGCTCGCCTTCTCTATTAAAATGTGACCCCAACTAGTTGGTTGTGTCCCCCCCCACACAGTTCCTTGGGGGATCTTAGTGAATTATAAATAATTTAATTATTCACAATTTAGCTTTTAAGGTTATTATTATTTTTAATGACTGAATAAATAAGTGGATGAACATCGTGTACCTGGAATGAACATGAACATGCAAGTCTGTCCACACCCCCAAATATATACCAAACTTTTCTGACATTCAAAACTATTCTCACTCCAAACCTTATAACCAGTCTCATTCACAAAGCAAAGGAAACTTCATTTCATAATGATAACATAAAAGGGGGGGCAAGAAATTGATCTTACCCCAAACTATGAATTTAAGTTAATTTATACATGGAGAAAGCAGTTTTGCTGTTACCACTATCAAACAAATGCAATCATCCTACAACTCTTTTCTCTTAGAACATTAATATCCATGTTCATTTATACCAGCTCAAACTTGTAGTTCAAAGCTAGAAAATATCTAAGTGCCTTTCAGTGAGTGGAAAGTTAAATAAAACTTTGGTATCCATATTACAAGGTTGGTGACTCCAGTGTATTTTGTTCCACCAAAACATAAGATGACAATCTTGAGGAGTGGTAGAGATGGCTTCGAGTAGTAGTTGACTATGTTATTGTGGGTGCTACTGTTAGAATAAATTAATTCCATTCTTACAGGTGTGAGTTGGGCTTCAAGGGACTGGACTGAGAAATAGAAGTGAGTTTGGTTTTCTGGGTTCACACTTTGCTCCTCTCTTGATTGATGGCCTCTCTCTAATGAATGTCCCTACAATGTGATAGCATCTTCCCAATTGTGTGGCCCTCAGGCACCCACCCCACCAGATAGGAATGTAAAAGACAAAACAAACACTACTTACATCTCAGGAAGAAAAGGAACCTGTTAACAATACACTCAACAAAACGGATTCTCTAGAGAATTATGTCAAGTGGAAAATATCAGTCTCAAAACCAGATTTCTCTATGATCTATTTGCATACTGTTCTCAAAGTTATGTAGCTACAGAGATGGACCAAATGCATGTTGGATGTTGCAAAGAATTAAAATTTATAAGAAGTAGAGGATAAGGAGTGAAAGATTAGGGTATCAGAGCTACAACGTGTAGCTCAAGAGAATCCTATGTTGACCAGACTGTTCGGCATCTTGCTTTTGGTGGGAGTTGCATGAAGCTAACATATGGGATGAATTGAATGGATATGCATATTACCAGTCAAACCCGAATGAGCCCTGGAGGTCTCACTTCCATAGTCTTGACATTGTGCCACAGTTACTATTTGGGTAATGGTTGAAATATGGACAGAATCTGCATGGACTGATGTTTTCACTGAAAGGCTTTTTCCCGACGCAAAACAGGCCAGATCAAACCAGATTAACAAAGTATAAAAGGAGGTTTATTAGGACGCCCTCCTGGGCGGGTCCACTGGTCTCAGAGAGGGAGGGCAGGGAAGTCTCACTCTCGGGCTGGGGATGAGGGATTTTATAAGTTCTGGGGAGAGGAAGATGAGGTAATGACGGTGAGACAAAGCATGTACTTGTAAGGGCAAAACTGGTGCAGTGGGAGGGGACAAAGTGGGTCTTTAGTGTTCGTCATGAAACTGGAGTATAATCATATATTGTCTTAGGCTGTGCTCTCATCAGGAAGGGAAGTTGCATCAGCTGCCTGAGATGAGGTAGGCTTTTGACCAGAAGAGAAAGGTGGTAGGCGCCATCTTTAGATCTCCAAGCCCAGGCCCTGCCTAACATTCACAATTTCATAAAATCTTTATTTTAAAACGAACAGTTAGAAACCTTTCCATCAATCCTGGAATCTTTGACATCAAGAAACCTTTCCATCAATCCTGGAATCTTTGACATCAACCACGTATGAATTAATATCTGCTCTACTGACTCTCATCTCTTTGTTCATCTAAGCAGTAGGTTCTGACTCAATTTCCAAGTCTCCATTTAAATGCCATTACCTCAGAAAGTCCTCTCAACTTTCTCTCTCCAGAGATTATCCATTCCCTAATATTCTAGTTATGATGGGTATAAATTTCCAATGGTGGCAGTTATACTTCTGTTCTCTTCAGGCCTATATCCCCCCTTTGAATAACAGCAACCTTCATGTTATATCTCCATACTTTTATTATACTTATTATTATTATCTCACATTACCAAATTTAGCCTTGTTGGAATCCTTTTTCTTAAGATTTTATTTATGAGTATGTCTGAATGTCTGTCTATCTGTATGTATGTATGTATGTATGTATGTATGTATGTATGTCTGTAAGAATGTATGCCTTGTGTGTGGGTGGGTACAAGAAACTAGAAGAAATCCTTGGTTCCTATGGAACTGAATTTTACAGGCAGTTGTGGGTCACCAGACATGGGTGCTGACAACTAAACTCTTGTCCTCTGGAAGTGCAGCAAGTATTCTTAACAGCTGAACCATTTTCTCCAGCCTTGTTGGGAATTCCTATAGAAGACAAAGCAATTAAATGTAAGCATAATCTTGGAAACACAAATATGAGGATTCTGTTGGATAAAGTTTTTTTTTTTTCTTTTGGTCTTTTTTGAGACAGGATCTCCCTGCAGCCTCAGCTGTCCTGCAACTCTCTATGTAGACCAGACTGGCCTTGAACTCATAAAGATCTGCCTGCCTCTGCCTCCTGAGTGCTGGGACAAGGTGTGTGCCACCACTCCTGGTTCTTAGAGGTATAAATTCAGCATTATTTTTTTTTAATTTTTTTTTATTTATTTCCGTATGTGTATGAATGTACTGTCTGCATGCAAGTCTGTGCACCCATGACGTGCAACGCCGCGGAGGTCAGAAGAGGGTGTCGGACTCCCCTGGAACTGGAGTTCTCCTGGAATTGGAGTTTCAGACGGCTCTCGGCCGCCATGTGGGTGCTGGGGATCGAACCCGGGTCCTCTGCAAGAGCGGTCGGTGCTCTTAACTGCTAGGCCATCTCTCCAGCCCTTAGAAATTCAGCATTATTAAAAATGGAATTATTAGGGGCTGGAGAGACGGTCCTAGCAGTTTTAGAGCCCAACTGCTCTTACAGAGGACCCGGGTTCAATCCCCAGCACCCCATGGCGGCCCCACATGCGACGAAGCCGCGAGAACCTCTGAAACTCCAATCCAGGAGAACTCCAGTTCCGGGGAATCCAACACCCTCTTCTGACCTCTGCAGCACTGCACGACACGGGTGGACAAACTGCATGCAGACAGTACATGATACACATACAGAAATAAATTTAAAAAATTTAAAAAAATGGAATTATTAGAAGAGGATTCAATTTGAACCCGAGTGAGTAGCAGGAAGGCTGTTAGGATGGTTAACAAACAGCATAAGATCCTTTCGTCATCTCTACTTACAAATTTCCTTGAATTCAAGTTCTTCAGCATCAATTGATAGAGCAAAGGTTATCTGACAATTCTGTTATAATTTTAAATATTGTATTCCTATCTAAAGAAACAAGGAATTAATTACATTGTACATTTTAATGTATATTTTATTGAGTTTTGTGCATTTTATCCAATAAATTTTAATCACATTTATACTCTCTCTGTGCTGTATAGCTTTAGTGTCAACTTGACACACCTGGATTAAGGGAGCCTCAGTTGGGGAATTTCCTCCATAGGACTTGCCTATGGCAAAGCCTGTGGTGTTTTTTTTTTTTTTTTTTTTTTTATGGAGTGATGTAGGAAGGCCTATCCCAATGTGGGTAGTGCCACACCTGGGCAGGTTGTTCTGTATTGTATAAGAAAGCAGGCTGATCATGGGCCAGGGGAACAAGAGTAAGCAGTGTTCCAACTAAACAGGAACCTGGAGGCAGGAGCTGAAGCACAGACCATGGAGAAACAGCCTGCACCAGTGGACATCTGGGTCCAATACAGGCCTTAACATACATGACGGAATGAGTAAAATACAATGCGGGGTGGGGATCTGGGGAATGAGGACGGGTGACAGTGTTCTAGTTTGCTTCTCCATTGCTGTGACAAAATACTTTGACCAATAATCACTTGGGGAGGAAGGGATTTATTCCTCTTATATCTGCCTGATTACAGTTCATCACTTAGGGAGCCCAAGGTAAGAACTCAGGGCAGGAACCTGGAGGCAGGAGCTGAAGCACAGGCCGTGGAAGTGCTGCCTCATCTATTCTTCGTCACCTAGCAGTAGTCAATTGCCTACAGTCCCTCAGATAAGGCCGGGGGCTGCTGTTCATCTCCCCAGTTCTCTGCTGTGTTTTTGCCTGATTGAGTCAGCGTGGATCTTGTCCATGCTGACAATATTGCGGCAAGTTCGCTATGAGTATGTTCCCATATTTCATTTTTATTTTTAAAAACTTTGTTACTTTTATTTTATGTCTCTGAATATATGTCCTGCATTTGTGTAAGTGCACCCACACCATGCAACCCATGGAGATCAGAAAGGGTTGTCAGATCCCCCAGAACTGTATTTATGGCACAATTGTTAGCTTCCATGTGAGTGCTAGGAATTGAACCCAAGTCCTCTGCAAGAGTGATCAGTGCTATTAGCCACTCCCCTGCATGTTAATCAAAGTAATTCTTCAGTCTTTAAAGGCAATCATGGGAGCCAGGCTGATAGTACACACCAATAACTCTAACATTAGGAAGGCTGAGACAGAAGAATAGAGAATTCCCTGCCAAGCAAGACTACAAAGTGAAAACTTGACTCATAAACAACAAAAGGAGGGAGGTGTGGCTCTTGAGTTAAGAGCACTTGCTGTGTAAGCAGGATGATTGGAGTTCAAATTCCAGTACCTCAAGTAAAAGCCATCTTAGACCCACAGATTCCTGAAACTCCAAACTGAGGGTAGAGGGAGTGGGGGCAAGACAAGGGTAGATAGTGCTGGCTGCCACTCATCAGGGGCATGTGCACCAAACACTGGAGCTCCAGAGGTCAGCACGAGACCAAGTCTCTAAAGAATAAAAGGAGGAGTGACAGAGGAACATACCAGAAAGCACTCTTAGGACACACATGTATGCATACCACACATACACACATACACGATGAAATCAAAACAACTATGACAACAACATAAAAATGAAAGACAAAAGACAGTTGTGTCTTCACCAATTTAGTTTAAAATTTTTAACTGAATAGTCACCACTGGTGGTGGTTTGAATGAGAATGTCTCCCATAGGCTACAAGTATTTGGACATTTTGTCCCCAGTTGATGGCGCTGTTTTGGAAGGTCTTGGAGTGTCCATGCTGAGGAAATAGGTCACTGGGGACAGGCTTAGAGAGTTCAAAGAGACTTGTCAGTCTCCAGTTGCTCTCTCTGCTTCCTGTGCCTGCTTGAAGATGTAAAACTCTGTTTTCTGCTCCAGCTCCTGCCACCATGCCTCCCTGCCATGATGGACTCTAATTCCCTGGGACCGTCAATCATAAGCTCAAATAAACTCTTTCTTTTAGAAGTTCCCTTGGTCATGGTAGTTCTGTCACAGTAACAGAAAAGTGACAAATACACCACTTATCCCAACAAAAAGATAAAAATTAGAAACCTAAATGAAGTGTTAAATTATCTAATCACTCTTATCATTCTTTGTACTTAGCACAGTATGAGGAAATAATTCTTGATCTTAACCATATCTAGAAACATTGTACATTAGTGTTTAATTATATTAATGTATTTTAAAGTACAAAGTATATATTTTACTGTTTTATTTGAAAATTATTTTCTCAAATAGATATTAAAGAAATATGGAAATCATAAAAGTTAGAGGAGATATTTTCTATTTTCTTACTATTATAAAGAATATTATACAGTGTACTAATGTTACCTGCCCTTTCTAAACACTGATTTAAAAAAATGGATGAAATTAAATATATACATATGTATGTATTACATACTTTTATTTACTATGAACATTGCTTTTAGGATTTTACTTTTTGTTTTTTTGTTTTGTTTTGTTTTGGTTTTTTTTTTTTTTTTCTTTTTTTTTTAGGTCTTCGTCAGACAGCTGGCTCTCCCTGTTAGCGCCCAGCCTGTCCTGGAACTGACTCTGTCAGACCAGGCTGGCCTTGAACTCACAAAGATCCGCCTACCTCTGCCTCCCAAGTGCTAGGATTAAAGGGGTGCGCCACCATGCCCGGCGTTTGTTTTGTTTTTTTACTTTACATGTTCAATAATACTTGAGAGTCAGTTTCCATAACTTATCTTTAATTTTCCTAAGGTCTCCCTTAGGAAGGTCTTATCCTGATTTTATAAATACAAAAATGGAGGCTCCAAAAGTTTTGCAATGTGCTCAAGTTTGAAAAGTTAGAAAGCATCTCTTGCAGAGAGCTGTTGCTTTGCATGTCCATCTGCCTCACAATGAGTACAAAATACCAAGTTTTTCTTGGGGGGACCATGTGTACCACCTCAGCTCCAGGAGTTTGGGTGGGGCTGACCATGCTCTCTGACTTTTGGGTCTGCCATAGCCCAGATGATAACTCAAGTAATGGCTTCTTGTCTTTACAATTACCGCTAGATATGTTCACATGACCGACACAGATTTCACTCTCTAACTTTGCTGTAAATCTTGGCTTCATTGATTATTCACAATCCCAGTCCTAACCTGTAAAACTCATGTTTTTATCTAGTCTCTCCAGCTCCGGATTTTCAGTGTGCCTTCAAGGATTTTGGATTTGGTCCAACCTTCCCTAAGGCCAAGCCTGAGGACCTGAATAAACACCTAATTTTAAATGAGAACTTTGAGCATCTACTTAAATCTTGCCTGAAATCTTTCTGAAAATAGTATTACTGTTCTTTTAGAAGGAAGGAGCTGATCGGCGCATCCAGTGCATAGATGAGCAAGGCTCAGCAGAGTGCAAATCTAGTTTGCTCTGTAGCCAAGACCACATGTGCACAGCAATGCTCATTCTTCATCAATCTTTAGTGATTTGCAACAAATTCAGGAACACTACTGATATAGTATGTAATATACACAAGTTAACAGCAATTAAACTCATTTGTGTTAGTTTTATGGTTTTGGTGCGATCAAATTTACCTTGTACTTTAAAAGGATCAATTTATATTATACAAACCATCCCACATATAATAGAGATAAATTTGGCCAATGAAGGTTCTTCTTAGACATGAAAGAAGATTCTTCCAGGAGTATGGAACAAAGGCACTATCTGAAAAACAAGGGAGTTGGTAAAGGTGTAAGATGGAGTAATTTTGATGATTGCATCCCTACTTTTTGGAACAAGGGGCAAAAAGAGAACAAATTGGAGAACATTTATTTGAGGGTTTTTTGCATGTATCTGAACATCGTTCTTTTTCTTGGATTATACTTAATTTGCCTATATATATCCTCTCAAAAACATGGAAATTATCTTGGATTGATTAAAGTTTTTTTAAATTTTATTTATTTATTTTCTATGTGTATGAATGTACTGTCTTCATGTAGGTCTGTGCACCCATGTCATGCAATGCCGCAGAGGTCAGAAGAGGATGTTGGATTCCCCTGGAACTGGAGTTCTCCTGGAATTGGAGTTACAGGCGGTTCTCAGCCGCCATGTCGGTGCTGGGGATCGAACCCGGGTCCTCTGCAAGAGCAGTCAACGTTCTTAACTGCTAGGCTATCTCTCCAGCCCCAAGATTTTTTTTTTATTGATTTCATAAGATTCTCTGTTGAGTTCTTTCCCAGCATTGATTGAATTGTTTGTTTGGAGAAAGTTGTGGTCTTCTGTCTTTAATTAGTATATTTAAATAAATGTTATATTTCTGATTTTGTAGAGCACTGAATTGTGGTTTTCTGAATGAGAATATAAATTTAAAAGAATTAGGGCATAATAGGGTACAAAGGAGAAATATAATCTCCTTTCTTTAATGGTCCAACTTGAAAACAGTAAGAAGACAGGAACAAATCTTTATCTTATTAAAGTCCACTTATGTAGATCATTTTTTGTAAACCATGAATGTTGAAAACTCTGTACTATACATATTATTTCATTTTCAACAAGAAGTTTCTGGATTTCTTATACTATAAATTGGAATGTACATTTACAAAGTAATTAGAATTCTTAAGTGCTTGGGTTTAAATACTTTTTCCCCATTAATTTGTGCCATTCTATATTTTCATTTTAAGGGAAGCTTAGACTTTTGCTAAAAGGGTTAATATTTCTTCCATTAAAAGTGTATATTTAATATGCAAGTATATTTGATGTTCATTGGCAGAGTCACAATAGGAATGATCTTGCTTTATGTACCAGTTATAAGGTTTAATATCATTATACTGCATGCAATATTAGTTTTTATTAGTCGCCATTAACAAGATGCTTTCTACTTGAATTCTCATTTACTTGTTCAATGCAAAAATTATCTTTGTAAAAGAGAAAAACACATCTTCAAGTGTCAGCTATATTAAATTAAAGAACTGTTTACCCTTCCTAAGAAAAGCATATGTATCTAAATAGGCATCTTTTACCGTTTGCATAGTAGATTGGAAATTAGCATTTTTGTTCATTTTCCCATGTATGCACAGT
>VZQC01007141.1:734894-737394 GCA_009823505.1 Rhizomys pruinosus | reverse complement strand
TATTAGTTATGATGAAAAATATAACTACCCGCTGTCTGGTAGAAATACAGGCACAATGCTTTAATCTTTTTCTTCACCATGGTCACATAATCCCTTAATTTTTTAAATCAAATGTGTGTTTTCTTGTGCATTATTAATGG
This sequence comes from Rhizomys pruinosus, assembly GCA_009823505.1. Taxonomy (NCBI): domain Eukaryota; kingdom Metazoa; phylum Chordata; class Mammalia; order Rodentia; family Spalacidae; genus Rhizomys; species Rhizomys pruinosus. The sequence continues at coordinate 737,254 of VZQC01007141.1, read as the reverse complement.
GTAAAACTCTAAAACCTATAGTACACTATCATTTCAATTAGACCCCTAAAAACTCCTTGTGGACTTTCAAGCATTTGAAATTGCATATTTAAAAGCAAGTTCAAAGTATGTATGTATGTATGTATGTATGTAGTGTGTGTGTGTGTGTGTGTGTGTGTGTCCTATTTTGTGCCTTCCCTGTAATGATGTAAAACACAGGAGTATTTCCTTTCTAAATGGAAAAAAATGATTAGGATTAGAAATTGTTCTTTTAAGATATCAGGGAGGGTATGTCTTTGTAATAAGCACACTTCAATTTTGGTAAGGTTCTAACACCTTTCCTCCATGTTCTTTCATGTGGGTGTCTAGGAAAGAGCCTGTGACTATTAAGTAGAAGACTTCAGTCTACCAGAATGGAGAAGAGCTTTCTGTTTTAAGCTCTTTTACTGCATTTTATTTCTTTCCGCTTATTTCATTTCATTCTTCATGATGAAAGAAGTGCTATAATCTTTTGGCAGACATGAGGGGTTTGGTAACAGATGACACACATCAACTGTGTTGTGTGGTCCTGTTCCTGGTAACTCTTGATACCATGTATTGACTACCATAACCTCACATAGTAACTAGATGTGCATATGCAGAGTCAGGACTATTTCAAATTCACTTTGACACCTTTATTAACCAGCACAATGTCTCATTTTAAAAAGAGATTTATTTTATTTATGTGTGTGTCTATATAAGCATATTCTCACACGTATGTCAATGCTTACCCCTGTGCATTAGCACAGGCCAGAAGAGAGTACTGAATCTCTTGAAGCCAGTTATAAGAATTTGTAGGGTTTGGCAAACTGAGCAACGTCAACTGCGCTCTTATATTGTGAAAATATAATAAATAAAAAATGGGAAAAAAAAAGAATTTGTGGGATGCCTGGTTTGCTATAAGTGCCGAGTTCCAAACTCTGGTTTTTATGATTGAGCAACCAGTACTCTTAGCAGATGAGCCACCCCTCCAGCTCTTGAAAATTTCTTAATGAATACTGATGGAACAAATATGAAACAGAGATGAGAACCCCAGGGATGCTGGTAACTGTCATTAGAACCAGAACTGAGCATGGTGGAGCAGAGGAGGAAGCATTGTCTCTGTTCTGGAATAACAGTGGTGCTAGGAAGATGGCTGCCTCACTAATCACAACAGCAATGTGCTCTTTCCAGCCTTAGAGAATCATCACGAAGCAGGCTCAGTGAAATGGATATTTGTTTTCTAGATTGTTCCACCAGATTATCACTGAAGTGAGTTTGGTGGTTTGGTTTGACTCTGTAGCCATTGTCTTTTATTTTTCTTTTTGGTATTTTTGAGATGGGGTGTCCCTTTAGTCCCAACTGGCCTGGAGCTCAGTCTGTAAACCAGGCTGGCCTTGAACCCACAGAGATCTGCCTGCTTCTGCCTCCCAAGTGCTAGGATCAAAGGCGTGCACCACCACGTCCAGCTCATGGCCATTGTCTTAAACAAGGTTCATTTCATTTCATGCCTGGATTAGTCTCCTTGATCTAGATTGTCCTCTCAGTTACTACTAGGTCAATACTATTAAGTCAACATTTAATGAGTTGCCTATCTAGAAGCATAGCCCTGACTATATCTATTATTTTTCATTCAAACTGAGGGATGCTCTCTTGCCTTCATGAGCTTATGCATATTCATGTTATTTAGACTCTGTTCATGAGAGCATGTCAGCAGCAATTTCAAACTATGTTGAATATATATCCGTAGAAAATTCTCTTTTCCAAGATTCTTTTACAATTGTTTCAATCACTGCCTCCTTACCCCAACTATACCAGACTAATCACTTCATATTTGAATAGTTTATATGCTTTCCTAAGATGAAATTCATGGGAACAAGTTATTAAATAATACACTAAGCCTGTGGTTGAAAGTTAAATGATCATTGAATTTGTGACTGGATTCCTTTCCAATTGGTCAGCTTAACTGTACCATTATTGCAAGTTTATTCATTATTTCCTTTGGTTAAGATAAACATTTAACTCTCATAAAGTAAAGTTTCATAGAACCTAAAATTATATGCTATTGGGATTGCCAAGAATAATTTCTAGGAGTGAGTCTTTTATAATACAGTAGTTTCATGGATCACATGATCAGCATGAGAATTGTATCTTAGAGGAAAAAAAATTAATTTCTTTCATGGATATCTTGCATAAAAAATTCTAGAGAGGGGCTCTGAAATCTGTATTATGACAAGCCTTCAGAATAATTCTGAATACAACTTAAGTTTGAGAATACTGGGAGTAATTACACTATGGATCCAGACTGCCTGGATCAATTATGTGTTACCCATTATTAGACAGTAGAAGGTTTTTTTTTTTTT
>VZQC01007141.1:668495-733746 GCA_009823505.1 Rhizomys pruinosus | reverse complement strand
AAAAAAAAAAAAAAAAAAAAAAAAAAAAAAAAAGAAAAGAAAAGAAAATGTAAGTCCTATTGTAATTACTGGCTCACATTTGGTGAAAGCCACTTTTTAGTAACATGTCCTTTTTTTGTTGTTGTTTTTTTTTTTTTTTTTTTTTCGAGACAGGGTCTCCCTGTAGCCCCAGCTGTCCTGGAACTCACTCTGTAGATCAGGCTGGCCTTGAACTCACAAAGATCCACCTGCCTCTGCCTCCCGAGTGCTAGGATTAAAGGTGTGCGCCACCACGCCCGGCTGTAACATGTCCTTTTATATGCTTGATTTCATTCTCCTTTTTTTTAGTCATATTTTCTTGATAATAGTGATATGTGTATGAACGTACTGTCTGCATGTAGGTTTGTGCCCCCGTGTTGTGAAATGCTGCGGAGGTCAGAAGAGGGTGTCGGATTCCCTAGGAACTGGAGTTAAAGATGGTTCTTAGTCGCCATGTGGATGCTGAGAATCAAACCCAGGTCCACTGCAAGAGCAGTCAGTGCTCTTAACCACTGAGCCATCTTTCCAGCCCTGCTATAACTATCTTTAAACCGGGTGTGGTGGCACTCACCTTTAATCCTAGCACTTGGGAGGCAGAGGCAGGCGGATATCTGTGAGTTCAAGGCCAGCCTGGTGTAGAGTGAGTTCCAGGCCAACTAGGGCTATAGGGAGACCCTGTCTCAAAAACAAACAACAACAAAACCAAAAAACACACAAAATAAACAACAAAAAACAAAAAAAAATTTTTAATTCTACAACACATTTGGTATGGTTAATGTTGAACTTCTAATTTTCTGCAAAATGAGGCAACCTATTATTCTTTTTCTTGGGTTCTATCTACGTTTTTTTAGGTCTTCAAAATATTTAGTATTATTTCAATCAGAATTCTTTTTTTAAAATTTTATTTATTCTTTATGTGTATGAATGCACTGTCCGCATGCAGGTCTGTGCACCTGTGTCGTGCAATGCCTCGGAGGTCAGAAGAGGGCATCGGATTCCCCTAGAACAGGAGTTAAAGATGGCTCTTAGCCGCCATGTGAGTGCCAGGGATGGAACCCTGGTCCTCTGCAAGAGCAGTTGGTGCTCTTAACCGCTATGTCATCTCTCCAGCCCCTCAATCAGAATTATTAAAGAAATAACATTAGAGCACCAACATGACAAAGCACCCAGCTAAAAACTTTTCTGTTTAGGGCTGAAGAGATGACTCAGCAGTTCAGAGCTGTTAAGAGCACTGGCTGCTCTTAGAGAGGATTCCAGTTTGGTTCTCAGCACCCACATGACAGCTAACAATTGTCTGTAACTCCAGTTCCAGGGGATCCAATGCCCTTTTCTGACTTCTCAGGCCATTGCACAATATGGGTGCACTTAAGTGCAGGCAATACACTCATATCCATAAAGTAAAAATAATAAAATATTTCAAAACCTTTACTTGAAAAGTAACTAGAAGGATTTTTTGGCACCATTACTAATTAGAAAATTGTATTTATATTTGTACCTATTTGTAGTATTATTCACATAGAACCATTCTTTTGTTATTTTGTTCAGAAGGGAAATTAGATGCATCATACAAGCACATATGTGTTTTTATACAAAAGAGATTTAAGTTTAAATATTAAAAATGTGGACAGGCAGAGGCAGGTGGATCTCTATGAGTTCCTGGCCAGACTGGTCTACAGAGTAAGTTCCAGGCCAGCTGGGTCTACAAGGAGACTGTCTCAAAAATACAAAAAAAAAAAAAAAATGTGCACAGAGCTGGTTCAATGGATATAGGCACTTGCTGCCAAGCTTGACAAGCTGAATTCAGTCCCAAGAACTAACTTTTGTAAATTGTCCTCTGACTTCCACTTATGTGCTTGTGTTGTATGTGCATGCACCATGCCCTCCCAAATAAATGAATGCATAAAAACAATTATCTTAAGACAATCAGCTTGTTTACTTATATTTTTAAAAAGCTTGCCTACAATTAAAATAATCCAGTCTTCTGACAGACAATCCTTTGTCCAGCACTTCACACATAATTTTAGGGTTAGAAAATTTTAGATTAGGTAATTCTCTGGCTTTCTTGGAAAACTTGATTAATTTTTACCACATAAGCATTTATTTTGCTGATGTCTTAACATGCTATATGATTGGCATTCACAGAGTTAATATGGAATTATAGACTTGCACTTCAGCTATGATGTTTAAACTATTATGAATGCATCTTAATGAGAAAATGATTGAAAAAGAAACATTAAAAGTGGTAAATAATTGTATGATTAATATTGTGAGGAGATGAGAAAGGTGACAGAGAATCTAATCTTTGAATAGCATGTTTAATTTTAGGTATCCCAATTTAAGAAGGCAAATTAAGGAAAGTTTCAAAAATCCAAAATAATTAAGAGAAATGGTGACAGTAATTAATGAAGAAAGCTTGCAGGATCTCACTTGGTAGAACATGGTGAAGCAGTGCTTAGAGGTACAGATGATAATTTACTGATATTTAAAGAATAAGAACAATGAGAAAGATGATGATTTTCTAAAAATATTGGTACAGTGGGAATAATTAGGGATATTAAGAAGAATTTTAAAGGGGGAAAATGAAAAGAACCCAAGAAGAAAATTGGACTATAATATGAATTTATAGTTTAGATCTATGACACTGAAACAGCCTGTTTCAGTAGTTGACTAATTCATATGCCAACTGATTTTTATGCCTATAAATACATTAGAGGAAATAAAATGATATTTAAAGACATTTGGTGGGGAAGATTATACACAGCTTCTGGAATCCTGCAATTCCTGTTTACAAACACTTGAAGTCTCTAATTCAAAGCCTCTGTTACAGTCTAAGAATATTCTTGTACGTTAATATGTCAGTATTAAAATAACATAAAAACATAAGTCTTCTCTGCCTAATTGGAGAACTAATATAATGCTAATAGAAAGAAATTTGTGAGTTAGTTCATTAAGGAAACCTTTTTGTGTTTCTCTTTAGAGATATATCAGACATTATACAAGATGTTGGCATAGTTTTGTGCATTGGCTGTCTGACTCCAGAGACAATATAAAGATCAGAGAGAATTGAATACAGATCCTGAAAACCTGTGTTCCAATAGTGACTTGCTCAGATCCTTGCTGTGAAGCCAGAATTAAGTGGTTTCACCTTAGGCCACTTGAGTTTTCATACTTATTGTGGGGTTAATGACACCTGTTCTGCAAATCTCAGGGAACATGCAAAGTAATTGAACATGATGTTGTACAAGGAAATGCTTAAGGATATAAAGCTGTAAATAAGTAAACCACATTAAAACCAGTTTATGTTAAAGATCTTCATATTCCTGGGGAAAAATGATCAAGCAAATAACTTATTTATTCAATTTTTTGTGCTTTAAAATAGAGACATAACGGTGTTTTAGATTAAGATGAGTTTACTTCTTATAGGAACTATATGAGTAAAAGTAATTTCATTGTACTGGATTCTATAATTTTAGTAATGGACTTATAATTATGATTTAAGTATTTAGAATCTTGAAGTGGCTGTTTTATGTTACCTGTCACAAAATAACTTATTAGTCTATTTTTTTTTTTTTTGAGCTGGAAAGTTGTCTCAGAGACTAGAAGGACTTACTTCTCTTGCAGAGGACAGAACTTAAGTTCCTAATATCTTTGCTGGCCAGCTCACAGCCACCTGTAACTCCAGCTTCAAAAGATTCAACATCCTTTTCTGGCCTCCATATGTGCCTGCACAAGTGTGGCATACACATATACACATACACACTTAAATATAATAAAAATCATCCACTGCTGGTGGGAATTTAAACTCGTGCAACCACTGTGGGAAGCAGTGTGGAGAAGAACACTTAAAAGACTCAAAATGAGCCTACCACCTGACCCAGTCATACCACTCCTGGGTATATACCCACAAGACTCATCCTACTGCAAAGATACATAGTCATCTATGTTTATTGCAGCCTTTTTCACAATAGTGAAGAGCTGGAAGCAACCCAAATGCCCCTCAACTGACAAGTGGATAACAAAAATGTGGTACATGTACACAATGGAGTTCTATGCAGTGGTAAAGAAAGATGACATCATGAACTTTGCAGGTAAATGGATGGAACTCAAAGCCATTATACTAAGTGAAGAAACACAGTCCCCTCCAAAACAAACAGGGAATGGTTTCCCTTATTTGTGGATGCTAGAATCAAATCCTCAAATTGAAAGGCAAGCTGAGCAACGTTATTGTTATATTTCTTTCTATCTGAAAGCAACTATGATGTTATAATGTGAATCTCTTAATAAGCCCTAGAATTAACTTACCACTTACTTTCAGACACAACAATTAATGTATGTGGGCAGAAGTATATATTTATATTTTAGAGTAATATAAAATTAAAGGGGAAAATGTGAGCTCCTAAACATATATTGGAGTTAACATACATTTTATTCTTGGAGGACGTAATTCTGGTACATATATGACATTTATATAAGCATATTTTGGAGCAATATAATTGGGAGGGAACCACAAAAACATAAAGACTGGGTCAAAGAATGGACTGATATAGTTAAATTCTGCCCCAAACAGTAAACCTTTAATGAAAAAAACTTTCAAAAGACTGACAGAAAGATGCAGGACATGTGTGGCAGAATTCATGATCTGGGGTGGGGAGGAGGAAGGAAAAGGGAAATATGTCTAAATTGAATTGAAAAATGATATCTGAAATACACAAAACATCAATAAAAGTATTATATTTAAAATAAAAAAGAGAAAATAAACTAATCATCTTTTTAAGTGACATGACAAAGAGTATGGCCAACTCTAATGGCCACAGTGTGGCTTTTTAAAGATTTTTTTAATTAAAAAAATTATATTTTAATTATTTATTGCATGTGTGTGGATGTGTGTAGGTCAGAGGACAAGTTATGGAGTTGGTTCTGTCCTTTTATCATCAAGGTCCCAGGAATTGAATTCAGGTCACCAGTTTTGGCAGTAAGTGCATTTACCTGATCAGCAGGTGACGCTATGTGATTTTAAGAATAATTAAGGGGCTGGAGAGATGGCCTAGCGGTTAGGAGCGCCGACCGCTCTTACAGAGGACCCATGTTCGATCCCCAGCACCCACATGGCGGCTGAGAACCGTCTGAAACTCCAATTCCAGGAGAACTCCAGTTCCAGGGAATCTGAGACCCTCTTCTGACCTCCGCAGTGTTGCACGACACGGGTGCACAGACTTGCATGCAGACAGTACATTCATACACATACAGAAATAAATAAAAAAATAAAAAAAATAATTAAAATAGTAATGGATTAAAATTGTGAATTAATTATTCAGGTAAATAAAAAATGGTGTAGCTTTAGTTATAAATTTCTGTTTGGTTAAATTGGTACAATTATGAGTCACTTTTGAAGGAAATAATGAATCAATTTCTATGCTTTGCAGTGTGTCTTGATTTAAATGTTAATCAGCACAATATTGAAAGAAAAAGTGAGATTTGTTTGATGTAGTCATGGGTATGATCCAGCAATGGAACCAGTCATCACTTATTATTAAATTGTTCAAGTTAACAACAGGAAAAATAGTCTATTTAGACCATGTTTATGGTCTAAATAATAATTATAATAATAATTAAACTAAACATATATATGTATATATGTTTATATGTATAATTATAATAATAATTAAACTAAACATATATATGTATATATTACTAGTAAAGAACTACTTAAATTATTTGGAATAGGATATCACTTAACAGTGATCTATTAAGTAATTGATACACAGTTTTGCTTATGTATGAAGGGATTTTCTAATAATAATTTTGCATATTATTCAATGTAAACTTCATATTACAGAACTTAATTACCAAATTTTTGACCAACATTATTTAGAATTGTATGTGAAAAAAGCTTTATCTTTGCTTTCTTTATTTAGAACATTTTAGAACAAATTCAGTTGACACGGTGGTTGCTGTTTTTCTAATAGGCCCAAAATAATCAACTTTCAGTTACTGAGTCTTTCTTTCCCAGAATTCTATATCATTTGCTTCTTTATCACACAAAATTGTACTGGACTACCTAAGACACTAAATGCATAGAAATGACATATTTTTCTTTAAAGAAAGTCAGTAAAACAATGTGTTAGTATAAAATGTGTATTTTATTTATACTTTTGGAACATCCATAACACAAGCATGATAATTATATGTGCAATACATAGATATATAAAGTATTTGGGGGGACAGAAGTGATGTCAAAGTTTATAATTTCATATACTATACATTGCCTTATGTTTTACTTTCTATGTTTATAATGTTACTCATATAACCATAATCTTAAATATCAAGTGTAGGACTTTCTACATTAATGAGAATAAAAGCATCACTAACTTTTCATGGAGTAAACAGTACAAAATTAGCATGTGTGCTATATCCCTAAGTATATAGCTAAGGGTACATACTGATTAATTTCAGTTGGCTGAAATAAAAATAACTCTTAAAATCTATATGTTTTATAAAGTTGTATGTCTCTGCTTGCTCAATGAGTTAGCAATTCAATAAACTATCTGTGGGCATTGCATCAAGTAGTGACAATATGAAGATAAACAAAATGTAGCCCTGTCCCTTATGAGGAGACAAACGACGCATTTCTCTATCATATGTAACAGGAATAACTTATGCAAAGACATGAAGATAGGCATGGGAATGACTGGGGCAGCTTCAATGAATGCTACTGAATAAATACTAAGTGCTGGAGTGCAGGGTGGGAAGTTGTGATGAGAGATTATTAAGACACTGCTAAGGCAGTTGTGCTTATTTTTCTGCAGATGAAGAAAAAGAAAGAAGAAATGAGCTAGCTGTAAATGATCCAGTAACGGGATCAGATTTTCAATGCAGAAATTTTACTCTGTCACAACTTAGAAAATTATAGTCCATTGTCAGTCTATATTGTTGCCCTTTTTTGTAGATAAATTTTCCTGGGAATATAGTTAAACTGGATACACAATATCTGTGTATCCAGTTTAGCTATGTCTGGTTACAAGTGTTGAGTATTTGGAGAGAGACTACACAGATGCTACTAGACCCTTCAGAGGGAAAAAAAAAAATGTTGGTAGACTTCTAGTTTCTATTTCTGTGAGAAAAACACTGATCAAAACTAACTTGGGGAGTTAAGGGTTTATTTTATTTTATATCACCCAGGTCACAGTACATCACTGAAGGAAGCCATGGCAGGAATTTGGGGTAGGAACCTGGAGCACAGACCATAGAGGAATGCTGCTTATTGGCTTGCTCCTCCACCCTGTGCTCAACCTGCTTTCCTGTATAACACAAGGCTTCCTCCACAGGGTTGCCTGGCCCACAATAAGGCTGGGATCTCCCACAACATTTGGCAAAAGAAAATGCCCATTGACATGAGCACAGGGCAATCCAATGGAGAGAGTCCCTCAGCTGAGTTGCCCTGTGCCCAGGTGTGTTAAGCTGACAGCTGGAGCTATCCAACACAATTGATCCTTTCTCTCCTTGACACACAAACAGCACCATTATGCCACAAGCTTTCCATTTGTTAGCCCTAAATCTCATGTTCATATTAATATTACAACATAAAGCAGTACAACTTTAAAAGTCCCACAGTCCTTAAAAATTCAAACACTTTAAAAGTTCAAAGTCTTTTTTTTAAAGTCTCTTAACTGTGGGCTCCTGTAAAATCTAAAATGAGTTAAATACTGTCTTATTTCAAAAGTGAAGAATTTGGCACAGTTAAGCAAAACCAAAGTCTAGCAAAGTAGTTCATGGCTGGACATGTGGGATTCATCCACAATCTTCTGGGCTCCAAAAAGATTGGGAAGCTCCACTTCCCAGGCTTTGACATCCACAGCACATATAGCTTGTCTCATAATTGCAGGCTAGCTGTACTCCACAACTGCCACAGCTCTTGGTGGTCATCTCATGGTTCTATTGTCTCCAATATGGGGGAGGTTCTCATCTGCAATTGAGGCTGCACCTCACCAATGGGCTGTCCTCATCTCTCAGCATGCAAAGCCTAAGATTCTCTCCATGACTCTGTCAATCCTGTGGCTCTTTACCAAAACTGAGGCTCCAACTTTACCAGTGGCATTTCCTGGCCTCTCACAGTGCCAAGCCTCATCAGCTCTCCATGACCCCCTTTATGCTTCAAAACCAGTACCACATAGGAGACTCTTCCAAAGCCAATTTTTTATGCCTTTTTAAAATTTTTATTTACTTTTTATGTGTATGAATGTACTGTCTGCATGCAGGTGTGTGCACCCGTGTCATGCAATGCCGTGGAGGTCAGAAGAGGGTGTTGGATGCCCCCGGAACTGGGGTTCTCCTAGAATTGAAGTTACAAACGGTTCTCAGCTACCATGTGGGTTCTGGGGATTGAACACGGGTCCTCTGCAAGAGCAGTCAGTGCTCTTAAACCCCTAGGCCATCTCTCCAGCCCTAAAGCCAATTTTTGTTCTAGTTACTCTCTATTGCTTTGATAAAAACACTGACCAAATCCAACTTTGGAAGGAAAGTTTATTTGGCTTACACAACAAGTTCATCACAGAGGGAAGCCATGGTAGGAACTCAGGACAAGAACCTGGAGCACAGACCATGGAGGAATGCTGTGTACTAGCTTGCTCCCCAGACTTGTGCTCAGCCTGTTTTTTTTGTTTGTTTGTTTTGTTTTTTGTTTTTGTCTTTTTTGAGACAGGGTCTCCCTGCAGTCCCAGCTGTCCTGGAACTCACTCTGTAGACCAGGCTGGCCTTGAACTCACAAAGATCTGCCTGCCTCTGCCTCCCAAATGCTAGGATTAAAGGCATGGGCCACCACGCCTGGCTTCAAGCCTGGTTTCTTATACAACACAGATCTACCTTCCCAGGGGTGGCATTTTCCACAAAGGGATGGGCCCTCCCATATCACTCAACAATTTAAAAAATGCCTCGCATACATTGCCACAGGCCAGCCCAATGGAAACAATTTCTCAATGGAAGTTCCCTCTAACCAGGTGTGTCAAGTTGACAATTAAAGCTATCCAGTACATGGATGATTAAGAGAATCAGTTGGAAGTGTTCACCATTTGGGATGGAAGTAATATTTGGGTAGTGATCAGCAGTGATGACTTTTGCTATATGTGTAGGTTGGGGAATGCAGACAAAAGGACATAGTAAAAAGTGTTCATAGTACAGAACAGAACTGCAGGCTTCGATGTTGATTAAATGTGGAATAAGAAAAAAATCTAGACTGACTTCCAGGCTGTTGGTTAGGCTGTTGTAAAAGTAGAGGGGAATGATACCTGCTTGACCTGTTCATGGGAGAGCACAGCCAACTGAAAACCTCTATCAGGTCCAATATAGAAGTTTAAGACACCCAGTGGTAAATGTTAGATAGGTTTTGTTTTGATCACTGAGAGAGAAATGTGATAAAATGATAAAAGAACCAAAACATGGACATATAAGAATCTAAAGGGAAGAGCATATGTAGAGTAGAAGAAAAAAGCCACAAGAAAGTCTTTGAGGTAGGGGCTACAGCCTCTTAACAATCATGCTGCCTCTGAAGAATTCATTTTCCTTTCAATTGTGTGGTCTTCTATAGACAATGACTTGATGTACTGGATAGTTTTATTTGTCAACTTAACATGTCTGGGCTGAGGATGGAGCCTCCACTGAGGAATTGCCTCCATTGGAATGGCCTGTGGCCATGTCTGTGGGGCAGTTTCTTGGTTGTTGAATGATTTGGGAGGGCCCAGTGTACTGTGGGTAGTCCCACTCCGAGGCAGGTGGTGCTGTATTGTATAAGCGTATAGAATGGTTGGGGGGGGGCAGCAATGGAACCTGAAAGGATTATCATGAAACTGAGTGAATAACCCAGGGACACACGTGGTTACACATACAAGTGCCCAAAGCACAGGCAGCTCAGCTTTTATTCTCATACTCATTAGAGCTACAGCTGAATGTTTATAGAAAATGTGCAATAATAAAGTGAACAGAATATAACGAGCAATATAATAACATTATCCCCATAGTATGCCTTCTTGGGAGATCAAAGTGTCTCCTGAGAAACTAGAGGGGCACTGGCATTCCAGAGATGTCTCCTCAATGAGAATCCTTGCATAGACTTTCTCATGAGACACAAGACCCTCCAGACATACATGGTCACAGTTAGCTTAATTCACCAAGCATATTTTCAAAGCCATAGGAACATTATGTCACAGTCCCTTCATAAAGGAAAGCAGGTAGAACATGGAGCATGGGAGCAAACTAGTAAGTAGTGTTCCTCCATAGCCTGTGCTTCAACTCCTGCCTCCAGGTTCCTGCCCTGAGTTCCTATTTTGGATAACCTCAGTGATGAATCGTGACCCAGAAAATGTAAGCTAAATAAACATCTTCCTACATAAGTTGGTATTAGTCAGAGTATTTTGTTACAGCAAGCAAAGGCAAACTAGAACAGAAATTTGTACCAAGAATGGAGTACAGATGTGAGCTAGTTGTTTTGGGGAAGGCTGTGGAAGGGTTTGGAACTCTGGGTTGTAAAAGTCATTGAGTGCTTAGAGCTTAGTGAGCTCTTGCTGTGGAACTTGGGCCAGTTGTGCTGAAAGATGTATAGATGATGGAGGCCTGATAATCACTAATTCCTTTGAATCTTGTGAAGCTTCAAAGGAACTAATGATTATCAGGGCTGTTTGTGTGATATTTCAATTTGAGAATTTGTGGTTTCTGGTCAGCTGGTGCTGAAGAATCAGCCATGATTAAGAAGAGCTCATGAATCCTCTTAGTCATGATGGATGATCTTTTTGATATGGGCTTGTATTCGGTTTGCAAGCATTTTGTTGAGAATTTTTGCATCTGTGTTCATTAATGGGTCTATAGTTTTCTTTTTTGGTTATATCTTTGCCTGGATTTGGTATTAGAGTGATGCTGGCTTCATAGAAGTAATTTGGGAGATTTCCCTCTGTTTGTATTCTTCTGAACAGTTTGAGAATTAATGGCTATAAGTCTGCTTTAAATGTTTTATAGAATTCTGCTGTGTACCCATCAGGACCTGAGCTTTTTTTATTTGGGAGATTTTTTTATTACCAGAGATGCAGGGATGGTTCAACATATGTAAATCAATAAATATCATAAAACACATAAATGGACTGAAAAACAAAAACCACAGGATCACCTCAATTGATGCAGAAAAAGCCTTCAACAAAAATCCAGCATCCCTTCATGCTTAAAGTCCTAGAGGGAACTGGACCTCTAGAGGGATCATTCCTCAATGTACTCAAAGCCATATACAAGAAACCCACAACCAACATCAAAGATAGAAGCATTCCCCTTCAAGGCAGGAACACAGCAAGGCTGCCCACTATCGCCACTCTTCTTTAATATAGTGCTTGAAATGCTTGCTAGGGCAATAAGACAAGAAATGGAAATTAAAGGAGTACTAATTGGAAAAGAGTAAGTCAAGCTATTCCTTTTTGCAGATCATATGATAGAAAACTCCTAAAAATGATCAAGTCTTTCAGTAATGTCAAGATACAAAATTAACTTAAAAAATCAATAGCCTTACTTTACACCAACAAGAAACTGAAGAAGGACTATAGGGAGAACTTCCCACTCACAATAGCACTGAAAACAATAAAATACCTAGGAACAAAACTAACCAAAGACACCAAAGATCTCTACAATGAAAATTTTAAACCCCTGAAGAAGGAGATTGTAGAAGACATCAGAAGATGGAAAGACCTCACAAGCTCATGGATTGGGAAAATTAGTATAGTAAAAATGTCCATTCTACCCAAATTAATATACAGATTCAATGCAATCTCAATTAAAATTCCCATGAGTTTCTTCACAGACTTGGAAAAAAATCCTTAAATTCATATGTAAAAGCAAAAGACCCCAAATAGCAAAAGCAACCCTGAGTGAAAAGAGCAATACACTGGGGATCACTATATCAGACTTCAAAGTATATTATGGGGCTATAGTCATAAAGACAGCCTGGTACTGGCACAAAAAGTGACATGTAGACCAATGGAACAAAACTGAAGATCCAAATGAACACACACAATTTCAGCCACCTCATATTTGACAAAGGGACCAAGAAGACTCAATGGAGGAAAGACAGCACATTCAGCAAATGGTGCTGGTAAAATTGGATCACCACTTGTAGAAGAATAAAACTAAACCCCTACCTCTCACCTTGTATAAAAATCAACTACAAATGGATCAAAGACCTCAATGTAAAACCCAAAACTCTGAAGATGATAAAAGAAAAGGTTGGCAGCAACCTACAAGACATAGGTGTAGGAGACTTCCTACATCAGACAGATGCTGCTGTCTGGGAAGTGTGGTAGATAATTGACAAGTGGGACCTCATTAAACTCTAAAGCTTCTGTACAGAAAAAAGAAACAATCAGTGAAGTGAAGAGAAAACCCACAGAGTGGGAGGAAACCTTTACCAGTGATACATTGGATAGAGCATTGACTTCCAGAATATATAAACTACTAAAAAAGTAAAGAAGAAAACAAATGACTCACCCAAAAGATGGAGAAAAGAGCTGAACAGAGACTTCACAAACGAGGAAATAAAGATGGCTGAGAAACATCTTAAAAATGTTCAGCATCACTAATAATTAAAGAAATGCAAATTAAAGCAAATTAAGGAAATGCAAATTAAAACAACTTTAAAATATGGTCTCAGGCTGGAGAGATGGCCTAGCGGTTAAGAGCGCTGACCACTCTTTTTTTTTATTTTTTTTTTTATTAATTTTATTTATTTCTGTATGTGTATGAATGTACCGTCTGCATGCAAGTCTGTGCACCCGTGTCCTGCAATGCGCGGAGGTTCCGAAGATGAGTGTCGGATTCCCCTGGCAGCTGGAGTTCTTCCTGGAATTGGAATTTCAGACGGTTTCAGCGCCGCCATTGTGGGTGCTGGGATCGAACCCCCAGGTCCTCTGCAAGAGCGGTTGGTCGTCTTAACCGCTAGGCCATTCTCCTGCCTTCGTCCAAAGAGCGATGACTCACTTCTTACAGAGGACCGGGCTCGATCCCCAGCACCACATGGCGGCCGAGAAACCGTTCTGGAAACTCCAAATTCCAGGAGAGCTCCCAGTTCCAGGGGGAATCCGAGACCCTTCTTCTGACCTCCGCTGCACTGCACGGACACGGGTGCACCAACCTAAAAAAAAAAAAAAAAAAAAAAAAAAAAATAAACTAAAAAAAATTTAAAAAAATATGGTTGGGGCTGGAAGATGGCTAGCGGTTAAGAGCACCGACTGCTCTACAGAGGCCCCGGTTCGATCCCCAGCAACCAACCTTTGGCCTAGAGCCATCTGAACCTCCAATTCAGGAAAACTCCAGCTGCAGCGGAATCCGGAGACCCTCTTCTGACTCCACAGCGTTGCACGACATGGGTGCACAGACCTACTGCAGACCGTACTTGATACACATACAGAATAAAAAAAATTAAAAAAAAAATCTGGTCTCTCTCTGATTAAGACTGGCTGGGATCAAGAAAAACAAATGATATAAAATGCCGAGAGAGGTTGTGGGGGTGGAGGAAAGTGGAGCACTCATCCCTGCTGGTGGGAATGTACACTCTGCAACCCACTATTGGAAAGCAGTCTGGCGAACTCTGAAGCGAGTCAGAGAGCTTACCACCTGGACCCCGCCTTACAATTCTTGGGTATATAAACACAAGACTCATCCTGTTGCGGAAATTTACATTGATCCATGTCTTTGCAGCTCTCTTCACAATAGCAAAGAGGCTGGTGGAACCAACTCAAATGCCCCTCAACCATGAACTGATAGAGAAATGTGGTACATTCTACACAATGGAATTCGAATGGGTGTAAGGTAAGGAAAGCTGGCATCATGAAACTTGCCGGTAAATGAATTGAACTAGAGGATATTATGCTAAGTGTAGTAATATAGTCCCAGAAAAGCAAACGGTGAATGGTATCCCTCATTTGTGGATGCTAGCACCAGGCACCAAGTTATAAGGCAAACTGAGCAACATCAACTTTATATACCCCTTTCCCTGAAAGCAACTGTGCTCTGATAATGTAAATCCCTTAACAGTTTCTAGAATTAACCCACCACTTATTTTTAGACTTTGGAATCTTGATATATGGGTGGAAGATACGTAGGCATCTTTTAGAAGAATTAAATTTAAAAAGGAAAAATGTGAATACTGAAATATGCTATGGGAAATGGGACATTGTGTTACTAAGTGATACTTTTAGGTATAGGGTGAACATATATATGTGTGTGTCTTATATATATATATATATTATATATATTATATATCTATAGCATATGTGTTGAAGTGGTACAGATCGGAGGGACGCAACAGCAGAGGAACAGGGACAGCAAACCAACTGAAACAGTAAAATTCCCCAAGGACAATAATCCTCCGGCATTGTAAAAAAATGAAAAGAATCAGACAAAAGATTAAAAAGATATAGGGCAGGGATGGCAGGGTGCATGAACTCAGGTTGGGGTGGGGTGGAGTGGGAGGCATGAAAGACAAGAGATTCTAGATTGCGACTGTGAAAACGATGTATGACTACACATAACTTCAATATCAAATGTTAAAAAAGGTGTACAAAAAATATAAGATAACTATCTAAAAAAAAAAACCAAAGATTTTTAAAATGAACAAAGAAAACAATCGAAAAAAGTATGGGTCTGAAGATATAAAATATGTCATACATATGTACATTATATAACTTTATGATGTTTTAAACTATTTCAAAACAAGTGATTATACATTGCAATTTTGTCATTGCAGTTTGAGAAAAGAAGCAAATGTTTGAGTTTTTTTTTTTCATACGTAATGCTAAAGAAACTGGAAAAAATAAAAACTAAATGAAAAAAAAAAAAGGGGGGGGAAGAAAAAATCAGCAAGAATGGACTCAGATTCTACAAAAAAAAATAACCTCAGGAAGGCAGATAGAAAAGAAAGTAAAGCAGAAGTTTTGAAAATCCTATGCATTATATATTACAGTGGGCCTAATCGCTGATATTTAAAAGCTTCACTGCCACTCCTCTTGAGTTCCCATTTTTGATTTCTTTTTTTTTTTTTTTTTTTTTTTTTTTTTATTTCTGTATGTGTACGAATGTATTGTCTGCATGCAAGTCTGTGCACCCGTGTCGTGCAATGCCGCGGAGGTCAGAAGTGGGCGTCGGATTCCCCTGGAGCTGGAGTTCTCCTGGAGTTGGAGTTTCAGACGGTTCTCAGCCGCCATGTGGGTGCTGGGGATCGAACCCGGGTCCTCCGCAAGAGCGGTCGGCGCTCTTAACCGCTAGGCCATCTCTCCAGCCCCCCCATTTGTGATTTCTTAGTGGCAGTTGTATAGGGATAATCTGAAGGAATTTTCCCCCATCTAAATAAAATATTGTGGTAATGTTCTACGGAGATCTAGAAATTAAGGAGGCAGTTGTTACACTAACTCCACTCACCAAGAAAACTACCTTTGCTTCCTTCAGTCTACCATCTTCCATCTCCATAGGACCACTCAACTTCTTCCAAAGACAAACTCCTAGGAAATCTTATCTATTTTAAATCCAGACCAAGACATTTCTACTTAAAGAATTCTGTATTTTGTTTCCTGAATATAAAACTAATATATTTTTTAGTTGAAAACCTGGAAAAATATAAAAGTAAGTTCTGATGCAAATTTTTAATCATCTTTTTTTATACATAAGTAGGAATGTTTCTAAAGTGTGATTATGTACAATTTTAATTTGTGAATTATACTTTAATAAAGAAAAACCATTATTACACTAAAAAAAATGAGCTCACAACCATTGAACTTTACCTTTGGTTTACTGGGACAATTAGTGCTGGTTAGCTGAGGCTGAAAAATTATCTGTGAACAACAAGAAACCAGCATCATGTTGGCAAAATTTTCTGGGAAGAAGTTCCTCGGTACCAGCACACAAAAGCTATGGTCCAGAGGATGCCTGAGCCTCCACCTCAAGTTGGAAGCAGGACTTGGTGATATTTCAGAGTTTCCTGCTTGGATCTTCGGTTGAAAATCTGAAGGGGTCACAGAGAGCAGCTGAGGCTTGGCACCCTGAGAGGCCAGGAAAGGACATTGGGGAAGTGCAGCATCAGTTGCAGTGAAGACCCCCAGTATTGAATGGGTCATGGAGAGAATCTGAGGCTTTGTACCCAGAGAGGCCAGAATATCCCGCTGGTGAAGATCCCTGAGTTTCAATGGAGACCCCAGCTTTATGTAGATGCCAGGTCCATGGGATGACCACCAAGGGCAGCAGCAGGTGTGGAATGGAGCAGACTTCCAAGACCAGCTGTGTGTGCTGTGGATGGCAGAGCCAGAGAAGTAGATCTCACAAAAATCCTTTGGAGCCCAGAAGACTGAGTAAAGCTCAGATGTCCAAACTTGAGCTACTTTTGTGGACTTATATTTTGCTTAGGAGTTCCTGATTCTTCCCCTTTCAAATAAGACAGTACTTGCTTTGGATTTTATAGGAGCCCACAGCTATTGAGGCCCAGTGCAGTGCACGCCCCTTTGATCCCAGCTCCCTGGTCTAGCATAGCAAGTTCCAGGCCAGTTGGGTCTATAGAGAAACCTGTCTCAAAAAGATAAATAAATAAATAAATAAATAAATAAATAAATAAATAAATTTCAAACATTTAAATTGTTAGAATTTTCTAAATACTGTGGGAATTTTAAGGTTTTACTGAAGTATTTTTTGATATAACTGTTAACATCATATCTTGGGGACAAGAAAAGGAAAGATTGTGATTTAATAGCTGTGTTATATGTGTCAAGTTGACAAGGGATCAATTGTGGTGGTTAGCTTTAGTTGTTAACTTGACATACTTGAGCTAAGAGAGCCTAGATTGGGGAATTGTCTCCATTGGACTGGTCTGTGGCCATGTCTGTGGGGCATTTTCTTGATTATTGAGTGATCTGGAAGGCCCCAGCTGACTTTCAGCAGAGCCACCCGTTGGCAGGTGGTTCCTGTATAAGAAGGTCCAATAATCAAGCCAATAAGCAGTGTCCTCTATAGTCTGTGTTTCACCTCCTCACTCCAAGTTCCTGCCTTTAGTTCCTTCCTTGGGCTGCTTTAGTGATGAATTGTGACAGGGGAGATGTGAGCCAAATAAACCCTTTCCTCCCCAAGTTGGTATTGGTCAGGGTGTTTTGTTACAGCAATTGAAAGCAAACTAGACCCTTTCATATTTAAATCTTAGTTATGCAGCATGTAACAGTTTGTACTTAGAATTAAATTAGAAATACAAAATTCAATATTTCTTGGCTACTTTTGAAAATTGGGCATATAATACAAACACAAAATAATTTTTAACTGTTAATTTCAGCTGGGTGTGGTGGCTCACACCTTTAATCCCAGCCCTTGGAAGACAGAGGCAGGCAGATCTCTGGGAGATAGAGGCCAGCTTGGTCTGCATAGCAAGTTTTAGGTCAGCTAGGATGACAAGGAGATCCTCTCTCAAAAAGATACTAAAAAAAGTTAATTTGAAGGGAAATACAGTATTTTTTAACTATGTTGCCAGTAGAGGTTATTTGGAAAATCTGTTTAATGGTCCTGCTTATAAAATGAACTGGTAACTGCATTACATCAGAGATCTACCTGGCATACTTATTTCAAGACTTAAAATGTGATTATATGCATAGTTCCCAAAATTACAGGTGATAAAAGTGATTATCCTTTCTAATTCTTTAAGGATTATAAACTCCAAAGCCTAACATTTGAAAATATCTTTAACATATGCATTTTCTATGAGATATGCCATTATATCAAAGTGAATTAATAATGATTATTTTTCTGAGTTTTTACAGCATCTAGTCAGTGCAATGTGTTTCACTATAAATGAAAAATACCAATATATGCAAGTCAAACTAATAGTATTAATGTTTGAAAAGTTAGGCAGTGTTTAGTTTAAAAGTGATGATATCAATAATTTCAACATAAGATAGTGATGTAATAATCGTGGTTAACAAAATATATTCTTCTGCGCCTGATATGACTCAATCCAAGATTTTGATGTGTTGTAAACATTCTTTAGACACATAATATTACATAAACTCTAACTGAAGTCTTTTTATGTGTATAATATATTTTTAAAATTTTCACTGTCCTTCATAAATCTCCAAACACAGCAAAGTGTATAGTATCAGATAATTAATTTTCTATTTCTCATACATACATTACAATAAAGACAAGATTATTAACAGGCATTATATGTACTATATATGAAAAGACCTCATTTGAAATTCATTCATTAAAAACTACTTGTATTAACATTGTTATAAAAAATTACTACCCTACTTTGAGACCATGTTGTCAGACAAGTTACTTTTACCAGCTCAGGCAAAAAGACTTATAAAGAATAGGTTACTTTCTGTGAGACAAGCTTTTCTCTGGTTATTTCGTTTTCTGTTTTTCAGAATTTCTGCATTAAACGAGAACCCTCAGTTGCCAGCTCCTGCCTTTGCCTGCTTCTGGTGTTAATTATCTTTTGTTTGCCCTTGATAATCCCGAGGTTGGTATGCAGATGACATGAAGGCTGCAGAATCATCTCAAAGTGTAAAAAACAATGGCATTGTCAATTCTGCATCACAACACTTTATAAATTATGAATGTTATCCACATTAAGGAGAGTGGTAGACTTTTAAAATTACTTCCATGAATAGATTAAATTACGAGTATTATTACATTTCATTTTATTAAGTGCATCTTAGTAGTTATTAGAGCAAATGAACATGTTCTCTCAATTACATAATAACATTAGTACTAAAAATTATGCATCAACACTCTCAGATGCATAATGGTGTATTGTACATTAATCACTCTAAACAATATTTTTGAGTTTATATAAAGGCAATTATTACCTATTGAACAATAACGTTACTTTATTGGTTCATTAAAATTCAGTTTAAGAAGTACTTCTTAATAAAAAAGCTCTAGGCATTTTCAACGTTTTTAGTAAAACCATAATGTATACAAATAGTTCAATTAGCTTATGTTTGATGATGTTCATCTTACTATAAAATAAGATCATATATATGAGGTAGAAAGTTGCTGAAGTATGAAATCCAAAATTGGGTTTTCATATTTCAATAGAAAATATTATTATTAAAGCTTACCTAATTTGACAGTTATATTTCAATATTATAATTATAACTAGTAGTATTACTAGAAATGGAACAAGGAGAAGTTATAAATGTAATTACAATCTGCCTAGATCTATAGGATTAATTTTAAAGTATTTTTCTAGTTTATATGACCCTTAGATATCAGTTTCTAATAGAAATAATTCCACGTAGCACTCTGAGTCATCTAAACTCAAGTTACTTTGGATTAATTTTGGCTTGATGCTTTAAAAGGAGTAGACAGTGCATATCACAATTGATGGTATTTCAGTGCTAGGAATTAAATGTTTTCTTATATGATAAACTTATTTTAGCACTGGGATTTTTCTTACATAGGTAAAATTTCTATAAATTTATTTATAATTGAATATACTCTTCACAGTTGTACAAATACCACCTGTATTTAAATCTGGTGAGAAACATTGTTACTAAGTTACCAAAAGAAAAACCTTACTGTTTAATTTTTCAACATGAATATTGTTTTTTTTTATTAATTTTATTTTATTATTTCTGTATGTGTATGAATGCAAGTCTGTGCACCCGTGTCGTGCAACGCCGCGGAGTTCAGAAGAGGGTCTCGGATTCCCCTGGAACTGGAGTTCTCCTGGAATTGGAGTTTCAGATGGTTCTCGGCCGCCATGTGGGTGCTGGGGATCGAACCCGGGTCCTCTGTAAGAGCGGTCGGCGCTCTTAACCGCTAGGCCATCTCTCCAGCCCCCGAATATTGTTAATAATACATAATAACACTAAGTTAATTGACCTAAATTTATGAATCTAAACTTTAAAAATAGCAAAAAGTTAGTTTTATATTGGCAATTTACATGTGTATTGGCATTTATTTCATTCAGCTAACATTATAACAAAACAAAAACTATGATTTAAAATTTTTTTAAAGCAATTATTATCTATTAAATAATAAATTACTTATTGGCTTATAAAAACCAAATGTAAGATTTACAAAGAAACATTTTTCCTTGACATGTATTTTAAATAAACTCTGTTTCTACTAGTTATTTCTATTTATCCTAGGAATTACCTAATCTTCATTTTCTAAAATATGATTCTTTATTCACCAATTTTCTAGTTGTGCCAGGAGAAAGAAGAAATGGGCAGTCTTTTCAATCAAGAAATATTTTGAAAACCTGTTGACAAAAGACAATATTATTATTTTTCCTGAAAGGGATAAAAATCAATATGATTCATTTTTGTTATGTATTTAAGTTAACAATAAATATCACCTGAGACAGTTTTGTAACATTTGTACTAGATTTACTGTAAAATGGCATACACAGTTCATATGCATATCATGGAACACAGCAACTTTTTCTTAATCCGCTTCCAATTCTTTGTGTTCCTGTTTGAGAAATAATTTCAGATAAGAAAGTGTTAATGATATCTTTAAAATGTACTCTTATTTAGGAAGGAACAACCATTACTTTTCAATCTTTCTAGTTACATTTTCAGAAAATGGACTTGGATTTTTATTTTTATTTTTTAATAGTGAATTATTTAATGGAGACCTGATTTCTTTGTGAATGAATTAAAGACATCAGCCTCCTACATAAGTACTAACAACAAAGTCACGCACAGCAGTGAAAATATTTCACATAATGGGAAAAAATATTTAATTTAGTCTCCTTTCACACATACATACTTATGTGTAGATGACTTGTTTTGAAAAACAGAGAGTAAGATAGCAAGAAATAGCATATAGAAGATCAGGCAGCGCTTGCAATCTGCCCTTCTGGCTGCACTGGGAAATTTTGCGAGGAAATGAGAGCCAGATATAATTCACTAAAATTACACAGAATGCTTCTCGATCAATAGAGATAAATCTTATTTTGTTGCTAAATCAATTTTCTCCTCTGTGGAGATGTATTGTCCTAATTGTTTTAAGAATAACAATTCACTGAACATTGTTATGGTGATTAGGAATAGGTAAACAAGAGGAAACTTCAAGCAGCCCCCTGGCTTTGCGGGCATTCTTAGTCAGTGTGCTAGCACAGACTGTAGTGATTTCTACCTATTGTGTCAATTATTTTTTTCTGAAATTTATCTAAGCTTGTTTCATTTCAGAAATAAGCAACCCCTGTTTTTATTTTTTATAATACAAAATCACCAACATAAGCATTTGCTATTACACTCTCTTCCCACTTTTATTAGTCTTCTCCACTCTTTGAAAATAAAAAAATTAAAAGTATACAATAATGTACTTATATGTGCACAAGTAATTTTCACATTGGAACTGAGTCACAAAGGTAAGCTCGTAGGACTACTTCAAATGGGCTGCTGAATCTTTCTTATGCTAGATCTAAAGGCTGTGTGCTACTATGTATATGTATTCTCTCCCATTTCTAAGTTTTATTAAGGAGGATTTAGAAATATCAAATACAGAACACCACTGAAATATTGAGTTTGAAGAGAGCACATAGAAATTGAAAGAGTAAATTATTTTATTTTTAAATTATTGAAACAGAATACAGATATAATGAAGTAAATGACTTTACTAAAACAACCAGCATAGTGATAATGTAGTTATATAGAACTCACGCATGATTAGAAATAGAAATTTTACAGAGCATGCATTCTATAGAGTTTATCACTAATATATATTTTTGTATTGATATAAATGGTTATTTTGGTAAGAAATTAGATATCAAATTAGGAAGCAGTGATTTTGTGAAACAATATAATTTTCTAAAAGACCAAACTATATGTTGGCATCATTAAAAACTTGTAAATCTAAAGTGTAATGTGAGGGATTCCTTTGGGTCAATAACTGTCTCAATAGTGTATCTATCACAATTATTTTTGGGTAAACTGTTGGCATTTTCCTATCACAAAATATACACAAGCTATTTTGAGATAAAATGTTAAATATTTTAGTCAGAAAGAAAATTTTATTTTTTTCTACTTGTATGGATATTATACAAAATAGAAAAAAGCATCTAATTAAACAACTCAGATATAAAGCCTTTTGATCTTTATAATGTTTTTCTTTTATTACAAATAAAATTTTACTAAAATTATGGCAAATCTTCTCCTGAATATAAAAGAAGTAATAGCCTGAATATGCAAATCTTTATTACAACCTCCAATTCTTAGGTGTGAAGTAAATTTTAAGCTGGGGCTGGAGAGATAGCCTAGCGGTTAAGAGCACCTACTGCTCTTGCAGAGGACCCGGGTTCGATCCCCAGCACCCACATGGCAGCTAAGAACCATCTGTAACTCCAATTCCAGAACTCCAGTTCCAGGGGAATCCGAGACCCTCTTCTGACCTCCGCGGCATTACACAACATGGGTGCACAAACCTACATGCAGACAGTACATTCATACACATACAAAAATAAATAAAATTTAAAAAACTCTATTCAAAAATCTGTAATAAGCTATTTTTAAGTATTTTTATAGACACTTTGTGTGCGCATGTATGTATGTGTGTGTGTGTGTGTGTGTGTGTGTGTGTGCATGTCTGATCATGCAGCTATTCTACCAACATATTTTGGCTTTTTGATAACTCAGTTAATAACAATTGAATTATAATAATTTGAGTTAATCTGCAAGTAGTCACAGATTTTATCTCAAACATATCCATAAATTTCATATAAAATCCTGCAGTATTGAGGACTATTGAGTTTGGTTAGGTTTAAACATGTATTTAAAACTTAAATCTTCCCATGCCTAAGCTAACGATATATAAAACCCATGAAAACTAAATGAAATAAAATAGTTGTGACTTCCACATAGAAAATCTATCAGGAGTTAAAGACAGGAAAAGATGGCAAGTTCTTAGGTGAGGTGTGGATGTAGGAGCCGCACAGACTGTTGCTGCACCAGTGAAATTCATGAAATGTCCTTCTCTGCTGTGTTTGATGCACTTCCTTGACCCTACCTCAGCAGGGTGTTAGAGGGTGCAAAGTAATCTTACCCCTGGTTTCTCTGGGAATAATATAAATGGTTCAGTTTTGTCTGGAAATGACTCATTCAGTGGGGTATAGAAAGAATTCTTGTACAAACCTGGTGCATGCATAGGAAAGGAAGACTGCTCCAGTGTCCCTTAACCTAGATGATACATACATATGGATACTGCTTATGTTATGTTTACAAATACTTTGCTTGAGGATGTCACAGATTGAAAAATAAAATTAAGCATTTCAAAAAGCCTCAAATTTTTGGTTGGAAATTCACATGGTAGTCATAACTTTTTCTCATGGAATTTCGATACGGCCAGAAGATAGGCTTTGAGGTCACAGGCCACAAGTAACCCTATACATATTAACCACTCTGCTAGATATCAACGCACCAAGATTTCAGCAGTGTGGAACATTAAATCTCTGTCACTCTTGTCCCCACCGAGCCTGATTCTGCTGAGGTTTAGTGGAATTATAAACACATATGAAAATATGCAGAATATATTTCCTTTTTGAAGTGATTATAATGTGATGTTTCTGCACTGCCAGCATTCATAATAAAGCAAATGTGATGTTTCAGTGCAATATGACACCCGCCGTAATCTTATTAACATGTAAGCAGCATAAGACAAAGCAGGCACAGTAGTACCTTAAAGGCACAGAACAAATAGATTTATTAATGTAAACTTTTACAATCTTTGGCAAAAGACGTGCCATCAAGTTCAGAATCCCTTATAGTTTGCAGACACAGGTTTGTCAAATTAAGGGTTTTAGCAGTGGTTAAGTTCTCCCTTACAAATAAAACAATAATATCCAAAGCAACTAAGTGTAGTTTTAAATCGATTGATCATTTTGAATACCCAAAGAAGATGAATGACAGTGAGCAACGTTTACCTGACACCCTTGAATATTTCACAGAGACAAGTTGATATGAGTTTGTATAAATACTAATATTAAGCAGAATTAGCTTTGGAAAAAATAAAGAAATTGTACTGAGGTGAAAATTGTCACTGTCAGGAGAAATGAAGTTATATCAGAGAACAAGTGACATACAATTTTCTCTAGAGTGTTTTTAATAAAAATAGCTTTTCTTTGAATATTTTGAAGTCAGACATGAGAGGCAATCTGGGCGTTTGTCAGAGTTTGAGAGTGTGAAAAATTGCTGCCTTAAATCATTTAAGCTGAAAAGCAACTTCTTCCTGCTGAGATAATTTCACATTGACTTACCGCGCAAGCCCTTCAGGCATCCCCCGCTCAGAGCAGAAGTTTTCAAGGTAAAAACATCCAGTGAGAACATGGGAGAAGCTGGGACAAGGATCAGCAGCAACTCCAGGCGTTCAGGCACGTCTGACTTTGATTAATTAGAGAGCTACTTTTCTATTTCCACATGTACAGCCTGATGGAAAGGTGGAGTGGACCGGGACACACAAACTTGTAGTCGGCTCTGTTAGATATCAGCAGGTTTTGACATCTATGGAGCTAGCTTGCAGAATCTCGGCTTAGGAGCACTAAATTGCTGAAGCGCACTTTTAATTTATTCATTTTCCTAATGCAGAGAAATTATCTGAACTGCAATAGATTTGATTTTCAACCGTGAATAAATCAGCTCCTGTAAATGTTTAGGTTAGGTGAACAGGCGGCTATCTCACTGAGTAATGACAGATGAGTTATTTCCACTTTTTGGGGGAAACTTTTTGACACAGCTACTCATTTTTATTAGGATCTTTTCCTCATGTTTTATTGTATAACTATTTTAATACATTGAAAATCTTTTTAGATTTCTCAGTTCAGTTAATGCATTGCTTTTTATCTTTCTTCATTAAATGTTATATGATGTTTCAGCTTTTAACATTTTATTGAAAATTAATATTCAGTCAAAATTATTTTAGAAACACTACTTTCAAAGTTATTCAACTGAAAAATGTAAATTCCCAAACAAAACCATTTATTACAAGCATACACTCTTTTAGTTATCTAACATTTGAAAAAGTAGATAGAAATGCATTCTATTAAAAATTGTTTATATTTGAGATTTATGACATATTTTAAAATCTGAAATATGTCAATGTATCACTTTATTTTCAGTTTTATTTTAAAATAAAATGTTTCAAATTCAAATTTTATATTTCTTAAGGCTAACTTTAAAATATATCATGCACTTTTAAAAATAAAATAAGTTATATTTATTTATTTTCTTTTATTGCTTGGTGGAATTCTCCTGAAATTTTCCTTTGTTTTGTTTATAATCTGTTAAATCTCAGAACAGCTTATTTCTTATGCTTCAGTTCCTGAATAACTCTGTCAGGATGCCTGGCAGCTTCTAGCAGACTGCCAGTGTTACTGTCTCTACCATAAACCTTTAGGCTCAGAAGAGTTAAGGTTCAAACTGACCCAGATAGACATTATCTCCATTCCTGGTTTGGCGATATAAGAGATGAGCACAGACTTCATGTCAATCATTTCTAAGGTAGAGCCTGGGAAAGTCTTGCTGTGCATCAGCCAAACCAGAGTCCTTAATGAAATAATAGGACCCTTGTTATTATCATAATTTTTATAGAGAAGTCCTCACATCAGACATTGTCCCCTGCCTCTGTCAATCATACATTGCAATTAACTTATTAAATTGCACTTGTGTCAGATTGTCTACTAGAGAGAGGAAACTTATAAAGTTCTTGAAAACAGTCTTGTTCTCCATCCTTCAAACACTTCTGAATCAGAGATTCTATATTCTGGCTTTCCCCTTTATAACAAATCAATTATTCACTTTTGACTTAAATTTCAGATTTAAAAATCTCCATCAGTTAACTGGATAGTTTTACTTCAAGGCCCTGCTAACTCCCCCTATCCCACAGGGGAAATAGCAATTAATATAATGATTAAGATATGCTTAATGTATTAACAGTGCACTTCAGTTCATTCAGAATGGCTTTAGAACATATATAAGTAAAAAGGATAAGCAAAATATAATTCTTGTCTCTAAGTAACCTGCTATTTAGGTAGAATAGGAAAAACAAATAAGTGCTAAGTGCAAAAGAGTGTTAAAATTAATGTTTCAAAGAATTCAAAGGAGGAAGAAATTTATTAACCAATTTATAAATTTAACAAAACATTTACCAAGCAGCCATTATGTAAGTAACATGTATGATTTGTGACCCCAACAGCTCATGGCTTAGAGTTAGAAGTACAAACATGTAAGTACAAAACAATGAATCACTGATATAATGTAGGATAAGCTGCATCTTTGGGCACATGAGGGTGTATGCAAACAGAGCCTAAGACCATAGAAAGCCAGCCAAACCTCACAGTAGGGGCAATAGTTCAGAGGGACCTTGAGGATCCCAGCAGAAAAGACAGCATTAAGCAAAGACTAGAAGAGAAGTTGTTCCTGGCACCCCTGGCATAGAAGAATCTTCTGCCATCTCTCAGAGTTGCAGGGGCTGCACACATTTCATGAGGGACTCCTGAGAACTGCCAATGTGAAATCTCTATGAGCCAGGAGACAAGAAAGGCAGGGCATTGTGAAATTGTGACCACACAGTTCAGTTCGCTGTTCTTCTAACTATGATCAAGATGGATGATAGGTACAAACACTTAATATGTGACTGTCTCACTTACCTAAGAAAAGCACTGTATATAACATGGAGGCGGGGGAATATTTCTTGAAAGCAGAAGAGAAAACAGGCCTTTGTACCTTAGAGTAGTTGGTTCTACAAAAGAGGCAGTAGAACCTAGGGTACATGGGAAAATTACACAGTTGTGACTTTCCCTATGTATCACTGGCTGCAGCCCAGGCAGGTCCCTATCATGGACAGGGCAGATTGCCTGATTTAAGTCTTCATACCCAAATTCCTATTCGCACATGCTCCTTTACTAAGGGAAGTTAAGAACTTGTCTTTTTAGTCTCCATTGTAATCGGAAGTACAGTAGTCATCCAGTTCTGACTGCCAGAAAATTAAGCAAGTGTCTTTTGAGAAAAGTATCTCTTTCTAGAAAAAAAAAAAAAAAAGATAAGTCTTTCTTCCCTCAAATTTTTTGGTTGAACTAGGATGTGATTCCTAAATGCATAGTAGGTATGTTATGGCTGAAAGAACTACTAACATGTTAGCCAGCTCTCACCTTCTTCCACAAACTATCTGTGTTTAAACTTTTGGTCAATTACTCTGTATCTTGAACAATTAATTAATTCCTAATTAATACATATCCCATTTATCTTCTTTTCTATAAATAGGATTATGCTTCAAGTGTATTTCAGAAGTACGTGACATCAAAGGTAGATTTCACGTTGGCAATTCTCAGGAGTCCCTCATGAAATGTGTGCAGTCCCTGCAACTCTGAGAGAAGGCAAAATGTTCTTCTTCACCAGGGGTGCCAGGGACAACTTTTCTTCTAGTCTTTGCTTAATGTTGTCATTTCTGCTAGGATCCTCCAGGTCCCTCTGAACTATTGCCCCCACTGTGAGGTTTGGCTGGCTTTCTATGGTCTTAGGCTCTGTTTGCATACACCCTCATGTGCCCAAAGATGCAGCTTATCCTACATTATATCAGTGATTCATTGTTCTTGTACTTACATGTTTGTCACTCTAACTCTAAGCCATGAGTTGTTGGGGTCACAAATCATATGTTACTTACTGACTAAGGGAAGGCAATTGTAAATAAATGACCCATTATACCTGGTTTTTCTACTTTTCCTTGCACTTAGAGAGTATAGGTAGCATAAGAAACCTAAGGAGAAAAATCCTCCCTCATTTTTCAATTCCTTTACTTGAATTGGATGTGTTTCCTAATGGTAGTAGGTCCTTGGGCAGGATACATGGATTAAATAGAGATGGCCCTAGCGTTAAGAGCCGACCGCTCTTACGAGGACCCGGGGTTCGATCCCAGCACCCACATGGCGGCGAGAATCGTCTGAAATCCAATTACAGGAGAACTCCAGTTTCCGGGAATCCGAGACCCTCTTCGACCTCACGCGGCATTGCAGACACGGGTGCGGACTTTGCATGCAGACATACATTCATATCACATACAGAAATAATAAAACTAATAAAAAAACAAGAAAATATATAAAAAATAAAAAAATAAATACAGAGAACTATATAAAGTCCGCTAGCACAGCACTGGGCTGATACCACTGTTCGACAAGCTTTATGTTTCCAAAAATAAAAGTTTTATCTCCATTATGAAATTAAATGTGCTATACTTCCAATCAGCATGGTTAATAATCAGAACTCTCACTTCATCGCACTCTTTCAACAAATTTAATGATATTTTTACTCCTTTTTGGTTCTTCTCTTTTTTTTATTCTTTTTTTTTTTTTTTTTTTTTGAGTCAGTTTCTCCCTGTAGCCCCAGCTGTCCTGGAACTCACTCTGTAGACCAGGCTGGCCTTGAACTCACAAAGATCTGCCTGCCTCTGCCTCCCAAGTGCTAGGATTAAAGGCGTGCGCCACCACACCCGGCTATCGTTTTCTCTTAAATCAATGTAAGTTATCCAAATCCTAGCTACTGATGGCCCTGGTTGCATATACTAATTTATCACAAAAGAAACTCTGCTTTATGTCTTGTAAGCTAATTGCTATTTCTTTCTTGTCTATATTGAGACTGAGTGGACTACCTTAGGAAAGAAATTTCCAAACCCAACTAGGAGAAATGGGTCCTAATGTCTCATGGTAAAAGTTAAGTATAATATTTCTATGGGGAGTGAAAAGTGGGTTCTCTTTAAGGTAAGAGGAGTATATATCAAAATTTCTACTCATCTAAAATAGAGTGGGTACCAACAAATTAAAGAAAGAGTTCCCTCCATGTTTATGTAGCATGATAGAACAATGATTATACTGGAGTAACTTACAGAAGCATGGGTGATTCAGAAGTAGCTATGCACACAGCCAGCTGAATCACCACAAATTCCTACACTTATCGCTTGATTACCTCTTTCATATTTATGATTCAAATCTAAGGGAGAGGAAGGGCCTAAGGAGGATCTCCTGAATACCCCTAAGGGTCCTGTGAGCCTTGTGACTCTCCTCCCTCCAGGAAGGCAGGTTAATCAAGAAGCTTTAGCTGAAGAAATCTTAGGATGGTTACCAGTGCTACTCTGTTTCAAAATGGCTGTAGTCATGTCCAACTTGAAGAAAAAGGATAAGAACCCTAGATAAGAACAACACATGCTGAAAGCTGAAAGAAGTATTCTGTCTTTCTATATGCCAGCACAGAGGATTTAAGATATGTTGTAATCAAACTCAAGTTGCTCAGGGAACCTGAAAAACATTCACATTGCTCAAAGTGAAAAGCAGACCTGAATCTAATGTGAACTTGGGTCATACTTTGTGAAAAACGAATTGCAAAACAGAAAAAAAAAAAATGTTGCCAGAGTACTTTGTAACTTAGAATTGTGATGAGATCAGATACTCCTGTATGTGCATGTATAGTTTTGGGTTTTTTTTTTTTTCTAAGAAAATTTTATTGGCGTTTTGGATAGAATTTATTTGCCAGGAAGGACGATCCCATCATGCTTCTCTGGAACCAGTGCGCAGCCTCTTCTTTGCTGATTCTGTATTTGACCCCAATGCAGCCTGTCCTGAGCTTCTTGTCTGCTATGCTGAAACCTGGCCTACCCAGCACCACATAGAAGTCCAAGCCATAGATACCAATGCTTAGGTCATATTTGATGCCCAGATCAATATGTTCCTGGATTCCAAAACCAAAGTTTCCAGTATCGAAGAAGTTATTCTTTTCTTAGCTCATATTCCCGAACCTTCAGCCCTTCCTCCAGAATTTCTTCTGCCTTGTTCCCACGGACTGTGCAGTGAACCACAGTCTTCTCATTTCTCCTGATGCCAAAGGACCTAATGGTGTATCGAGCTTTGGAAAATACATGTGTCTGGCCTGTGAGCTGCTTCAACTCTTTGGCTGCTCTGGTCAATCATTCTCCACTCTCCCCGATGTGGAGAGCAGGTGTGGTGACAGTCCTAAGATGGCACCCGAGACTTTAGCAAAGTTTTATGACTAACACCTGAGTCTTATGATCAACACCTGATTCCCTCCTACCTCAAAGTAAAGCCACGCTCACCGTTTGAGCTGTGCAGGTACACCCTGTATACAAGATCAGGCCAGATGATACCAATAGACCAGCCACGCAACCTGGGCTGGGAAGGTGGATAAATAGAGGGACTTTCTAGATAGAGGGACACACAGACTCTCTCTCCTTTCTAGTCTTAGGAGAGAAGCTTGCTTGCCTGAGGAACAGACTCTCTCTCTCCTTTCTAGTCTGAGAGAGAAGCTTGCTTGCCTGAGGAAGGAGAAGGCTTAGAGGGAGAAGCTTGGAGAAGGAGAAAAGATGTGCCTGAATAAACCGTTCTGACAAGACCTGCCTGCCTGAATAATAAACAGCTTTGAGAAGAACGAGCGAGAGGTGCTTTGTTGCTGCGGCTTCATACAAGTGTCCCCTACGAGTGTACAAGTGTTTCATACAAGTGTGCAAGTGTTTCCTACACCCCGACACAGATGTTGAGGCAGAGCTTGTGGATTCAAAGTTCCCACATGGGATTTTCCTTTTTACCTTGAACCTGTGCCATGATGGAGAACAGGAAGAGAAGCATGTATAGTTTTTCACTATACAAGAAATGGAAGAAACCACTTAATATATTAAATATGCAAATGGATTTTTAAAATAATTTTTTAAATTTTATTTATTTCTGTATGTGTATGAATGTACTGTCTGCATGCAAGTTTGTGCACCCGTGTCATGCAATGCCGCAGAGGTCAGAAGAGGGTGTCGGATTCCCCTGGAACTGGAGTTCTCCTGGAATTGGAGTTTCAGACGGTTCTCAGCCGCCATGTGGGTGCTGGGGATCGAACCCTGGTCCTCTGTAAGAGAGGTCTGCGCTCTTAACTGCTAGGCCATCTCTCCAGCCGATAGCTCCGTAATATTGTAAGTTAAGAGGAACATAACTGAGTCTTCACAACTACATTTTGATAAAGATTCCAACTTGCACTCAACATTGTTATTCCATAAGAGCTCTATCCTAATGAAGAAGAGTTTCAGTGATGAAACAAAGACGTATCCTAAATATAAAATGACAACCTAAACTCGTTGCTGGTCTCTCCCAGAATCGCGCCTGGAAAAATTTGTTTTGAATGCACTTGAAATTCTTAACATACAGTTTTAAATTGTTGCCTGCTTTCCCCTTCCTACCATTGTGATCTCAAAGCAAGTAGCTACATCTGACAATAATTGACAGAATGAGGACAGTGATGAACTGTGAATATCAGCTCCCTACAGGCACTCATTGAAAATGTGCTCCCTGGAGTTTGGAGCATGTATTTGTGGCCCTTTGTGGCTGCTCTCCAATGTGTATAGCACAGCCTTGTCCTTCAGCACTCGTGGCCTTTATCTTTGGAAACTGGGTGCATAGAAGGATAATCTTTTGACACTGAAGTTTCCATTTTCTTTCAGACTTCTGTTTTTATGTCCAGAGTTGATTTACTTCTGCTTTGTTTAAATAGGAAAACATCAATAACTTCAGTTGACTTATATATCCAAGCACTCCAGTCTTTAAGAAGGCTGTAAAGCACTTAAGATATATTCTTATGAAAATATTATCACTTTGTCTCATTATTCTATGATACTGTATGTTTTTTAAATTGTATTATTTATAGTAGCTATGAGGTACAGTTCAATACAATGTTAGATAGATCATGATGATAGATAATGATAGATGATAGAGAGATGATAGATAGATGATTAGATAGATAGATAGATAGTAGATAGATAGATAGATGATAGATAGATAGTCTTCAAATAGTCCAGCTGGCAGAACTTGCTATGAAGATCAGGCTACCCTCAATCTCAGAGATCCACACTGCTCTCCCACTAAATGCTTGGAATTAGAATATTCATCACCAAACCCAGCTCAATATTATACTTTCGTGAGCTGTTCTGTAAGGCTGAATGTTATTTCTGAGACTGCTTCTGATACTCAGCAGCTGTAAAATGCTCTACAGTCTCTCCTTCCCTCCACCTCTTCACCTTAGAGAAAGTCACTGCTTTATTCTAGTTAGGAGCTGAGTTTATGGAATTGGGAGATGGCTCAAGTGGGTAAGGCACTTCCCACCAACTCATGGTGTGAGCCCTTGAATCCACTTGAGAGAGGAGAGGAGAGAGGAGAAGAGACAGAGATGAGAGAGAGAGAGAGAGAGAGAGAGAGAGAGAGAGAGAGAGAGATGACACCCACAAGTTGTTCTCTAACCTCTATATATTTACAACAGTGCATATTATGCATATTATGAAAGCGTGGGCATGCACATGCAGACCCCCACACACACAGCCGCACATACACATACATACATACGCACATATGACAAGATATTTTAAAAGAATCAAGTCTATGACATTGGGTACTGTTTCAGAAAATACCTGTGAAACTAGCATTTCTTCCTTGGGGGCATAATATTGAGTGTTACAAAGAGAAAATAGCAGATGCTTCCACCACTGTTCAAGGAGTGTCAAACATTCTTAGCAGATTGTTCTCCTTTTTTTAATAAAAGTCTACTTTTTAACTTTCAGATTTTTTTCTCTTGTAAGATAGGCATAAAAAGTCTTGATTGAGACAACCTAACTGGAGAAACTTAGTCATGAGCTTTTCCCTGCTCTAGATACCATGAAAATTTACTCAGTTTTTATATAGTTTCTTCTGATAAGCATAAAGTCTACAAGAGCTCACGATGGTAAATATATTCTTTTCATCAACTTCACGCTGTTCCTAATCAGCATCTTCCAAGTATATTTCCTTCCCAAATCTTTTTCATTGTTATATATTTTCATATGCTCTCTTTGTACCCTACACGTGTCTTTCGTAATTAATTACAATCTCAGTTAATTGCTTATTTGGGCTCTGTCCTCCTGCAGGATTACAAAATCTCATGTCTCCCTCACCACAGACCCTAGTTCTTAAGGAGAGCCTGGCTGATCAAAGTTGTGCCATACACATTTGCTAGAAGCGCAAATTTCCCGGAGAAGATGGAGCAATGAAAGCTCGTTCCACAGAGATGGATTTTGGACGGTCTCACAACTATTTTGCACAGCTGCAGTTTGATTTAAGCTTGGTACTTTATGGGAAGCTTATTCATGTTTCTATACTCAATTTATTTGAGTAAAGATTTTGTGGAGAGAGCCAAGGAAGTTCATAGACAAAAGACAGACACAATCCTTATTTGGGGCTGCATTAAATAATTCTTTTGAAAAACAGATTGAAATTTGGATTATTTTATTCTCATGTGAGGTGAACTTTATCTAGATTTTAATTATATTTCAGGGCTCTTAGTGTAGAGATAGAAAAAGTAAGGTACCTTTCTTCCTCCACCCAAGGTTTATGTTAACACTCTAAAACCCAAGACAGGTTACATAGAAAAAATCATAACAAATTTATTACGTTTTACATAACACAAGATACTTCAGTAACGAAGACCCAAAGAGGCAGACGAAACTTTTTTTTATATTTTTAGATTGTATGGACAATGGAAAAGCGATTAAACCACAGCTCTGGTATAACAGTAATAGACAGAGACTTCCTGCAGGCAGTCATTCTTCCCTCCACATCCCTTATGCTAGATCACACAAGGCAGTCAGAGAAGGGTCTCATGGCCAGTTCCTACTCATCAGTGCACAGAGATAAGGCTACTATTTCAAGGAGTGGGTTCTATTTGGCAAAACTCACTTCAGGAAGGTGCATTCTAGCTTCAGGGGCTAATTTCGGTGAGCAGTAGAAGCAGGCAACAGACGGGCAGAAAGATTGCTCTGAGCACTTTTTCCTTCAGTCTTGTAAAGCACCGTACATTGAGAAACCATGATCTGAGTCACAGGAGCATCTACACTTGGCAATGGTGGAAAAGCTACCCCAATGTTCATAGAGTGGAAAGTTTAAGGGGGCTGAGGTGAACAGTTTGGCCAATACAATTGATTGACGATTTTGTTTATGATTATAATATATATATTTTTTTCCTAAAGGAAACAATCATGTCCTTTTTTACTGCCTTGTGCTATAATGCTGATTTGATGAGTCTGACAAAGAAGGCTGGAGCTGCATCTGGAGCAGCCAGGTGGAAAACTAGGAAACAGAAGCAAATTCAAGATGAAACCAATGGGATTATTACCTAAGTGAGCCGTATGCACTCTGGGCTACCTTTTTCTAGCCATTTTCATTATGTGAAAGAAACGAATGCCCCTCCCTTTTTGGCCATTGCTTACGTTAGATTTCTTGACCTGAGAGATAACTAGTCAAAAAATAAATAATAAATAAAAATAAATATGTCAATAGAACTAATGCAGTAAAGTACTTTTCAGAGAAATGAGATTTAAATAGCACTAAGACATTAACTTCTGGGAAGGATAAAGTGTTCTAGAACTCTGGGTGGTGGGGGAGGGGTAACTTACTTTTTTCCACCTCTTCTCTGTATTATTCCCTGCTTGCATAAGGAAGGGCTTCAACTTACATTCCCGCACTTCTGTCCTTCCAGTGAGAGAAGAAAAAAATACACTTTATGACTTGCATAAGGAAGGGCTTCAACTTACATTCCAGCACTTCTGTCCTTCCAGTGAGAGAAGAAAAAAATACACTTTATGACCAAGACATCTTAACCTAACAGTCACACTAAACTTTATTTATTCCAATTTGTTTTGCATTTTTATTGTATACATTTTCATCCTTAATTATTTTCCATTTCCATTCTTATTAACCTTTATTCACCCTGTGTGGGGGAAGATGAGGAAATAAATATTTTGATGATGACCTGATGTATCGAATTAAATGAGGAAACTCCCGCTTTCATTTACAGAGGCTTCTTTAAGGCCAAGAGGCAGATTATACAGAGGTGATCCCTGAAGGGCAAGAAATATCTTTTCATTGTCTAGCACAATGCATTTTAGGGCAAATGAATAAAATATGCATGGACTAATTACTGAGCATTAATTGTACATTAAACTCATTAATTGTACATTAAACTCATTAAAGATAAAAAAAATCTTCTGGTTTAATCAAGTCAAAAGACATTTAGAACGTTTTAGATCTATTTAAATTTTATTTATATGTATGTACATATTTCTGTGTATGTGTGCATATGTGTGGATCCAAACAAAGGTGTAATATCCACTGGAACTAGAGTTACAGGTGGTTGTGTGTTGCTTGAGGTAGGTGCTGGCAATTAATCCCTTGTCCTCTGCAAGAGCAGCAAGCCCCCTGAACTATTAAGACATCATTGAAGCCCCACTTAAAGCATTTAGGTGGAACTGTTAAAACATGGTTGTTCTGCCCAAGACTGCCATGTTCAGATTTGTCATCATTCAGGATGCCTTTGTGTTAGGGGAAGTAGAGATTCTAGCAACAGTTCAAAGATGTACTGACATTTTACCTATGTAAAGAATAACTAAAAGGATCAATATGGGATTTTTTTTTCCATAAGTGAGATTACTGTCACACAAGAAAATCTGAGGCCAGCATAGTGTTGAAATGTACGTTGCCACCAAGGCTGGGCACGAGAGCTTTCTCACATGTAGAGATTTACATACCTGTGGAACGAATTTAAATCTCTGACATGTCTTTCTTTCCTATCTCTCTGTTTTTGTCTATACTTTTTTTCTCCAGTTTCTCTCAAGTCAGTAAGAAGATGATTTGTCCTTGCAGGGGGGGGTGATATTTTGCCAATCACTCCTGAAGGCAGAACCACTGATCAGCATTAGTCCTTTGTCATTTCTGCTTAGTTTCTAAGCCTGTGAAATGGGCTTAAAAATGAAAGGATGTAAAATCCACTGTATTATGTTAATCTCATCATTTCAAAATTGCACATATCGAAAGGGCAATATATATCCCAGTCAGAATAAATAAGACACAAGACTCTCATATGTATAAGAAGTAGCAGATGCTGAGCCTTATAATCAGTAGGGTGTCCACCTGTGAAGTGACTGATTTTCACTGTGCACCCAGCTTCAGGTAACTCCTCTTCCACTGAAGAGCCTCAGGCTTCTGCAATGGACACCCAAGGCAGAACCTTTGCAAATTGTAATAAATCACATGTTCTAGGTGCAAAATTATTTTTGCTTTTGAAAAGTCTTTCGTCTTTATACATGGAGGCCTGAACCATATTTTTTGCTTGTCTAAAAAAATAAACTTTCAGACATAAGAATTTCAACTATAGTGACATAGATATGCATAGATACCAATATAATCTTAAGACAAGATTGCAAATGTCAATGTTCATAAATTGATAGTTTTAGGACACTAGAATAGGAATAATTCAGTAAGTTTGATTAAAGTAAGAAAATATTGTTGTTTACTATTTATATTGTTGTCTCCTTTAAATCCTGTTAGCCACAATTGCCTAAATCTTAAAATTCTATTTGCATAAAATACTGTAAATTTGCATAAAATATTGCATAAAATATTTTTCTTGCTTTTAATAAAGAATCTGTGCATTTCTTCTGCAAGAAGGCTGTAGGATCCTTTAAAGTGGAAAATGTCTTATATTTATTTATTCCTCCCTATCCCTGTGTATATTCTGGTTATTCAACAAGTATTCATTGATTTTAAAATGTAAAGAACAATACTATAGTTAAAAGTAACCAAATAAAGTAATCTTTGTTGTGACTAAAAAAAAAAAAAAAAAAAACCACAGTAATTTCTTGATTTAGAGTATTAAGACAGCTTTGATCTTCCAAATTTGTTGTTCTTCAAATTGACTCTTTAGTGTGAAAGAATAAAGTACATGCCCACAAAAAATGAGAATTTGACAGAAGTCATTTAAAACTTTGCAACCAATATAATGATTAAGAAAATCAGAAAATTTCCTATGAAATAAGCAACTAAAATTCAATTGATGTAAAATAAAGACATTTAAAAATAATTTTCGTTTTAAGTACTGTATTCTAGTCTGTCTGGTTTTGCAACATCGTATGGAGACTGGATAATTTATAAAGAAGAACATTTTATTTTTTCACATTTCTGCCAGCTGCGAGTCCACTATCAAGCTGCTCACTGCCTGAGAGGGCTGCTGTGCTTCCTCATGCTGCCTTCTCTGCTGTGTTTTCCTGTGGGAGATCTTCTGGAAGAAAAGAATGCCATGTTCTCGCGTGGAAGATGACAGAAAGGCAGAACGATCTGAATTATCTCCATCAGCTCAAGGCTGTAGTAATCTTTACATGAGGATGGAGCCCTCATGACACAAATACTTCCCAAAAAGCCTTGCTTCCCAGCTCTGTTCCTTTGAGAATTAAGTTTCTAACACGTGAATTTTCAGGAATACATGCCGTTCAAAGCACATCCCTATCAACTGAAGGTACTATATAATCTTCATTATCTTCATACATTAATAACTAATCCTGTACTACAAAGGAACAGAAGAATAAGCAGCTGGAGGAGAGGGAACTCAAAGGAGAAATTAAAGAGAGTATGTGATGGACCTGTGCATAGAAATCATTACTAAAAAGCACTGGCTAGAGTTTACAGCCTAGCCTAACTTCCAGTTTACTCTTTCTGTTTTTTGATTTACATTGAAATTATTTATCCCTTTTTTTCCTTCTTCTGCCCTATAAATCCATGTCACTTGCTGCCATGCCTTCCCAACATGATGAACCATAAGGAAAAATAAACTCTTTCTTCTTAAGTCACTTTTGGTCTTGTTTCTTTTTTTTTTATCACAGCAACAGAGAATAACTAATACACTGTCCAAGATAAAAATGCAAGTGAATGAGTGGAAGAATCTTCTCCAACACTGACCTGTGATTTAGAACCAATTCTATAAACAAAGCAGCCTATTTTCATGTATATTTTATATAGATACAGAAATAATTATGTCATAAGTTGATTTATGTGCATACACATACACTCCTTATTTATATTGAGAATGCCAAAAATCAGGACACCCAACAGCTATGATATATATATATATATATGTAGTTTTTCAAATGACACAATGATATGAATAAATAAGTAAATAAATGAATAAATGAGAGAGAAGCTACAAAGCTTTGGAGGATCTCAAACAGATAATTAGAAAGAATGAGAAAAATACTAAACCACTATTAGTGTAACATATAAATAATCACTGTAGGCACAGATTAATGTGAAAAATTGTCAATGAATTTGAGAGACTAGTAGTTGTTTAATCTTAGAGTATATATGTATCAATGATTGTAGTGACTTCAAATATGTCCATAAGTGAACTAGAGGGATAGCTCAGCAGTTAAGGGCACTGGCTGCTCTTGCTGAAGACATGGAGTCAATTCCCAGCACCCACATGGCAGTGCACAACCATCCATATCTCCAGTTCCAGGGGAATCCAAGAACACCTTCTTCTGACCTCCACGGGCATTGCACAACATGGGTGCACTTACATGCATGCA
The DNA here is from genome assembly GCA_009823505.1 of Rhizomys pruinosus. Taxonomy (NCBI): domain Eukaryota; kingdom Metazoa; phylum Chordata; class Mammalia; order Rodentia; family Spalacidae; genus Rhizomys; species Rhizomys pruinosus. The sequence continues at coordinate 695,310 of VZQC01007141.1, read as the reverse complement.
GACAATACACTCATACACATAAAAAATAAAATAGTAAATAAAATATTTAAAATATGTCTATAAGTAATTTCTTGTACTTCCCTATAGGATATTGTACTTGAGAACCTTTCCATTTCGCATGTGAATTTAGTGTGTAATTTCCAGTATCGTATAGAAAGGGAAAACCAGTAACTTTACAGTACAGAGATATACAATAATAACACAGCTGAAGTCAATATCGTTCCAATAGCCTTAATCACGGTTCTGTAAGGACCAGTAGGAAAGGCCACTTCTCCAGCCTGGGTAGAAATCTAATATTACAGTTGAGCTACTCAATCACCTGGCTAAGGACCATCTTAGAAAGGCAAGTTCAACTTAAACCATGCTAAAGAGATAGGCAGTAATTATCCCATTAATGAGATCATGGATTTTTCTTCCAGAATTCCCTGCTCATAGTTTCTTCCTGGTCACTGAGCACATCTATGCTGTTTTCCACATCTTCCTGTTTTTCTAAGCTATCTAGAAGTGTAATGCTTTCTCTCTCTCTTTTTTCTCTCTGAGCATGGTTTTCCTAAGGCATTGGGCTTCACTCTTCTCTGAGGCTCTGCTTCTAGTCATGGGGCTGCCTGCTGCCTTCTGACTGACCTCCATGCCAACTTAGCTCAAAGGACATGGCTTTATATTCCTTTCACTTCTCCATTCTTCTCCTTGAGGTAGTTGTGAGTTTGACAATTTGTTTACCCTGCTGCTTTTAGTTTAAACTCTAAGAAAATTGTCCTTAAGTTTTTGTTTAAGTGTACTTTTAAATGTATTGACGAGACTAAGAAACCAAATAGGAAACCCCAATTCCCCAGTATCATCAAGACCAGAAATAAGACCTGTTGACATCATGTCTTCCTGTATAGGTGAGATCATAAGTAGATCTCAGCACTGGAAAAATTCATCAGCTCAATATAGTTATGAGAAGGCACAGAATGGTGGATGCGTATTTTCAAAAAGGTGAAAGTCATGAAACACCAAGAATGTGGAAAATGTCACAGACCACAGGGGATTCACTTAAGGTCATGGGAAAAACAACTGCAATATGGCACCCTAAATTTGCAAACAGAGTTAAGGATATTATTGGAAAAACTGATGAATCTGCATCAACTCCAAACTTTTTTTGATATAATTGTATCCATGCTGATTTCTCAGTTTTGACAATGATTTTTAAGGCATGAACATTAGGGGAAGCTGGGTGAAGGGTGTATGAGAACTCACTAGAAATCAAACCAAAGAAACCATTTTTAGATAGTATAAAAAAAAACATTTGGACAATGTAAGCAGCAGAAAACATGTTTAAATCTAAATTTCTCATAGATGTTATAAAAATCAGATAATTTGTTTTTAAATTGATGAGTCAATGAATAGTACTTAGGAAGATCTATATCAACCCTCGCTTCATCCCCAAGGCTCAGAGCAGATACAGGAAGAAGGGGCACTTGAGCTTTTGTCTAAAGCAGTTGGGAGTGATGCATATTGGAAACAACAACAACAACAACAATAACAGAAAGGACTGACGGAAACAGTGAACTTCTGCTCAAAACATGGAGAATATTGAAAAGGACTGAGAAGAGATGAAATGTATGTATGGCAGAATGCCATGAGCTCTGGTGGGGTGGGGGGATTTGGGCGACATGGTTCTAGATTTGTAATATATATATATATATATATATGGATATATATAATATTATATATATATATATAAAAAAGAACAGGGCAAACTGAAGTGTACGAGCCAGGAGGAGTGGAGAGGGTGCAATGAAATGCATCCCGTGGGAACCGCCGGACTGAGCCACTGAGCACAGCATGGCTCTAATATGGACTCTGGTTACCTGCATAAGACCAGCACAGAATGAAGCCAATTAAACATTCCAGAATGGAGGGAGAAGGGGCTTCTGAAGACCCACACCTAGCCAAGAAGCTAATGGCAGTTGATGACTACTGGGGAAGATATAGGCACTCAGTGCATGTGGCCACTGCTTGATTCCCCATGCCCAAATGAATGATCCATGTGCATAGGTGTGACATTAAGAAAATGCAACAGGTTAAATAAACAGCTAAAATTATGAAAGGATGACATAAAGTTGGGAGGGAAATGGGATGGGAGATACTGGAGTGATTTGGAAGGGGAAGTAACAGTAGATATAGATAGATAGATAGATAGATAGATAGATAGATAGATAGATAGATAGAGATATAGATATATATGCAAGATATTTATATATATGCAATTTCCAAAGAATAGAATTTTATTACTTTTATTTTACATGTATGAGGGTATTGTCTTATTGTACATAAGAGTAGCCATATTGTGCAATGCCCCAATAATACATTTTAAAAAAACAATAGTGCTGATGCCTGGTTATGGTAGTGAATGCCTTTAATTCCAGCATGTGGGATGCAGAGGCAGGTGGATTTTTGTGTGTTTAAGGCCAGCTTGGTTTATAAAGTGAGTTCTAGTCCAGTTCGGAATCTATGGAGAAATCCTATTTTCAAACAAACAAACAAACAAACAAACAAAGTTTAGTGCTTTATACTTATTCACTGTAAATATGAGAGTTAAATAATATACATTAGAACCACAGAGTGAAAAGTGAGATCTTTGGAAAGCAGTGTCAGGTCAAGAGGACAAGAGACTGCCTTTTCATTATTCTTAGAATTCACTTTTTGTACTGTTTGACTTTTTAAAAAAATATAATAAAAAATTTTATTTATTATTGTTAGTGTGTGTGTGTGTGTGTGTGTGTGGTGGTGTGTGTGCACTTGAGCATGGTACATATATGTGGGCACTGCACATGCCATGTAGAAGTCAGAGGAAAATTTTGTGGAGTTGGTTTTTCCCTTCCATCTTTAAATTGATTTAGGGTATCTAACATAGGGCATCAAGCTTTCACAGCAAGTTATTTACTCTCAGAAGACCAAATTTGGCTTTTATAACTGAGTGAATATTTTAGCTGGGCTTTATGTATTTATATAATTATCACTGTTGAGAGTCTTAGCATCTATGATGTTGCAAAAGTCAGCTACTAAGAAATGGTTTGAGACTTATAAAGATCAGAATATATCAGAAATACAATAGATCCTTTAATGGGCTGATATTTTGCACACTGTTATATAACATGCTAAGTTCAGTGGGGATATGTGGAGCATGAAAAGCACACCAGATGCTTGCCAAAGGGAGATAAAGGAAAAACAAGCATCCAAAAAAGAAAAAAAGAAAATCAAAAGCTTCCCGTAGGAAGACTAGGATTGAGGCTTTAAGGGAGTCTTACACTGTGGATTTGGGTGGTATATGTTCTTAAGAGGGCTGGAAGGGTGGGGGGATCACAAAGCTTTAATCTCAAATTCAAGATTCTTTTTTAAGCTTTTTTACTTTTCTTCCTGTTTCCAGTCAATCCGCATCTCCAGCTTCTATCACTCCTTCTCTCCTTGTTATTTACGTCTTTCCGTGTTTTTCATCTTTTTTAGAGGTGGCATCTTTTGAAGTGTGCCTTTTATCTCTACGACTAACAAGAGGCTCTATTAATAAGAGGGATGCCAAGGTAATGGGGAACATGTCACTTAATAGAACAAGAATAAGGATTCTTTAATGTAGCCATAGTTGTATTGGTTATTTCTTACAATGTTTTTTTTTTTTTTGGGAATGTGTGTGTGTGTGTGTGTGTGTGTGTGTGTGGCATTTCAGTAATTATTAGACATTAGGTGTAGAAGACCACTCAAGGATATTTAGAGTTCTTTAATGTTTAAAAACTTTAGAGGCACAAACTTCAATGTGAGTACTTTACTAACAGTCTACTGCCATTTTATAGTATCATGTTGTTGTTTTATAATTATTCTGAATTATTAATTTCCAAAAAATCACCTGAAGGAACAATCGGCAGCACTTTGTGAGAACTGAGAGGAATTGATGTGCATTACCAGATGCTTTGTGATTAATTTGATTCAATTCTTTGCCCTGTTTATTTTCATGTTTTGTTCTTAGTTTCATCCATAAAAGAAGTCTGGTGTCTTTGCCTGAGGAAGAAATATATGAATATGTATAAGAATATGTAAATAATACTTTCATGTGATGAGATTTTTCTATTTGAATACAAATTTGATAGGTAATATTACCCAAAATATAATCACAGCTCAGAACCAGATGATAACATTTTGTTAACTATTTATAAATTCCATTTGTGGAACTTATTGATAAAATATGCAAAGCCTGAGATATGGAAACTGAGTAATTCTTTTTTCTCTTAAAGAAAGCTAATCGTTTTCCTCCTATGTATTAGCTGTTTTCATATTGCTGTCACAGGGCAATAAGCAACTACAGTGAGTAGTTTAACTCACAAGTAGTTTAACTTTTAACTCATATTTGAGGGTAGGTGTATAATGTATGGGAAAGCTGGTTGTAGGGATTGGTCAGAAAGTTGTTTAGACAAGGGCTAGACTATTAAACCTGTGAACTTATAGCTCCACATTCATATCAGTAGAAAGTTGGTGACTAGGGTAACAGAGGTGGTCCCAGATCCTTAGATCGGGGTTCAGTAATTAAAGTAGTATATTCTCTTGGTTATGTATTAGTAAAGCATCCAATCAGCCAGCTAGTCTAGTTGAAAGGTTATTATAAAATGTGGCTTCCCATTAGTAACACAATCAGCTTTACTAAGTAACTCCAGAGCATAAATATGTATGTATTGATAAAATATTATCACATGGGTAAGAAAAATAAATGCTCTAGAGATTTGATAAAGTTTTGTGACAAAACTTTACAATCATCAGAGCCTACCAAATGACCCATTAGAGGAGATGTTTTCACCAAATTTTACAGATTTAAATATTATATTTTGATATGAAAAACTTATCCCTAGCACTTATCTGTCTATAGAAATCTAGATTTTCATATCCAGCAACATATTTAATATCTTTATTTGCATTTCTAAATTAGTATGCTGAAAAGTTAAAGCTTGGGTATTTCTATCTGTCAGACATATATACACTTGCACGTGCACCCAGATATTTGGCTCCTGCAGTATCGACATCTTAGTTGATGAAAACTGCATAGTAAATTCATCATGCCCAATACCTTATAGACATCCTTCATAAGAAAGTACTTCTAGCTCAGTCTTTTAATGAGCAGAATCCCAACATTTCTCAGTACCTCTGTACCACTTTGTTTGAAATCACTACCATATTTTACATACTCTGCTCTTCCAAATTCTAATGTTAGGCAGGGTAATTACTTTCTTTACTGATTATGACTCCAATGTTCTCTTCCAGTTTGTTGACACAAAAGGCTTATGATCGCTTAAAAACATAATTCAGGTCTTCTTATTTCTCCCTCACAGCCCACTGATTTCTGCTGATTTCTCCCTCACAACCCGTTGATAGGGACCTTTAAATGCCTTCTGTAAAATATTGATCCCTAACTGGCAGACCCTGACCTTTCTACTCTGCTCTTCTGCTTTCTTCAATATTCAGCACTATTTGACAAATTCTACATTTGTTTGTATTAATATATTTCCTGTCTACTCTCATCAGAATCTAAGCTTCATAAAGTCAAGGGCAATGCAGTATTTCCTTAGGTACATTTATCTGGAGTAGCTGGAAAACTCAATGAATATTTTTGAGTCAATAAATACAGCAAGCAATTGACAACAAATAAGAGGCAAAATTAAAAAAAAAAAAAAGATTGTGATCCAAATCTGTTGACTGATGAATTTCCTCAGATTGATTCATGTCCCCTAAAGGGATGTATTAGTGGCACCTGCGAATGTGATTCTGTTTAGAAATAAGGATGCTGCAGGTATAGGTTAGGATGAGAAATGCTTCACTAAGTACCTATGAGTAGGCTTGAGAAATGTTTCACTAAGTACCTAAGAGTAGACTTTACACATTCCAGATACAAGGGAACAGACTATTACTCCCAGCATACTACATTAGGATGGACCCTGATCCAGACACATTCTGAGTGGAGAATATCATGTGGAGACAAATCGGAGTAATGGAACACCACCCAATGAATTCCAAGGAATTGTCCATACCATCAACAGATGGAAAGAAGCAAGGAAGATATTCCCCTACATCCTTAGAAGTCATGTGGACTTGTCAAAAATTTAATTTCAAAATTGTAATTATGTATGGGACAATTTTTATTTTACCAAATCATCTAATTTTTTTAATAGTTATGGCAACCCTGGGAAACAAGCATATGGATGCTACTCCCTGTTATCCAACTTATAGAATAGTGGAATTTCAGAAAAATATTTAAAGGGAAGATTTAAAATTAATATATTAAAGGTACTTTTTACAGGGTAATAGTCACTTGCTTAATGAAGAGTTGTGGTCTTATGTTTGGATTGTCTGTCAAATTCATGAAGCAGAAATGTAAAAATGACTTTTCTGGGAATGCCTTTGGTAACAAATGGGAATTATATTTAAACATATAACCAAAGTTAATCTTATATCTTTAGATCATTTAGCACCATCTATTCAATCTCCCTTACTACTATATGCTCATCCTATTTAGATCTAGCCTTTAGAAAAGAAAACAATGTAAGCAATCTTACTAGGGTTCTTCCTATAATCAACTCTCTGAATTAAACTAAAAATATAACTTTAGGGGCTGGAGAGATGGCCTAGCAGTTAAGAGCGCCGACCGCTCTTACAGAGGACCCGGGTTCGATCCCCAGCACCCACATGGTGGCTGAGAACCATCTTAACTCCAGTTCCAGGGGAATCTGACACCCTCTTCTGACCTCTGCAACATTGCATGACACGGGTGCACAAACCTATATGCAGACAGTACATTCATACACATACAAAAATAAATAAAAAAAAATAAATATATAACTTTAATCTTAGATTATGTTCCCTATTTCTCCCTCATGACCCTTGGCTCAGAATAGTGTGTGTGTGTGTGTGTGTGTGTGTGTGTGTGTGTAAGGGTTAGGAACAAATTATCAGAATTAACATTGTAAACAACAGGTGGGATTCAGTTGATAACATCTGTTTGTGGATACGCATTCTGATCTGGGTTCACAGAGGTCAGAAAGAGAAAACCTGTCCCTGATAAGACAAAGTTCCTCATTTGTTTCCCATGTCTTGGATGTACTGTTTAAATGAAGGAAGCATATATGTCCTTGGTTTGAAAAACAATTCTGAGAGAAATCGAAATCAGAAACAACAACTTCTGAGAGCAGAGTAAGTTCACTTTTTTTTTTTAAACAATTTTTTTTATTTATTTCTGTATGTGTTTATTTATTTCTGCATGCAAGTTTGTGCACCCGTGACGTGCAATGCTGCGGAGGTCAGAAGAGGGTGTCGGATTCCCCTGGAACTGGAGTTCTCCTGAAATTGTAGTTTCAGACGGTTCTCGGCCACCATGTGGGTGCTGGGGATCGAACCCGGGTCCTCTGCAAGAGCGGTCGGCGCTCTTAACTGCTAGGCCATCTCTCCAGCCCCCGTAAGTTCACTTTTGTATTAAATGACTTTGAGAGTGAGGCTGTGTTTGTTCAGGGAGAGAGAGAGAGAGAGAGAGAGAGAGAGAGAGAGAGAGAGAGACTTTCCTCCACCCGTAGATAAAAGCCTTTACATACCCTCTAAGAAAGGAGAGAGGATAAGGATAGCTACCCCCAGCGTGCATGGGACTAGCAGAATCAATACCTCATGACTCCCATGCTCCAGTGACCAAATGTTGAATCTCTCCACTTCAGTATGTGTGATCACAAAATGAGTTACAACATGTAGGTAAAAAGAGGCCACCTTTTTTAGTGGCTACATTGTGCTAAATTACCTGCTGGTCTGTTTACACCAAAACCTGGCCCTAGGTGGGGTTTGCCACCAGGTAGTTGAAACTACCCTGGGATTAAAGATTCTAACAAGTATTCATGATATTTACAGAACACAAGGCAGGGGGTCTGAAGGCAGGCCCTAAGATATAAAGCCACTCTGGGTATAAAACAGAATGCTGTGGAAAAATAAACAGATTTTCCTTTCACCATCTTCTGGGGAATCCCCAAATTTGTTAATTTTGTGTGCATGAACTAGGCCCTTTTGGCACAGGGCTCCCAGTTCTCACTAGAAAGGGGTCACTGTGCAGACCACCTGGGAAGTATGTGTTGGTTTGGCTAGCTGGTTTTGACTGGACAGAGGCCTGCAGCTGGCCACCAGTCTGTGGGACCCTGACAGGTGGATGTTCTTTGGCCATAGAAGGGCATCTGGAAGAGTAGGCCAGGCCAGGTTGGGCTGTGGAAACCCCACAGCTGGCTGAAACTTTGCGTTCCAGCTTCAGCTCCCTGGAGAAGCTGCTGGTGATTTCTTCTCCCCATCCCCCCACTGGTTCTGCAGGTGCAGTGAGTCCGTCACCAGCAGTCATGGACCACCTGAGTTCAGGGAAGCCATCAGGTCAAAGGTCTATCTCATCAGGTTTTCCACTTAGGTAGATTCATAATCTTGCCAGAGTTATGGAACTATATCAAATCTCAACAGCAACTGATAACTCATAGGTTCCTCCCCTACTCAATAAACAGTGTAGACATTATTCATTATCTATCAAACTCTACAGGACACTTACTGACTTGCTTCTGGCATAAACTACTTCAGTCCCCATATTTATGTTTCAAGAAGGAAGACTCAACCAAGGGGAAAATACTTAGTTGCACATGAAAATAACAGATATGAGTATACCAGTGAATCACTCATTTCTTCCAAATAGCATGTGATCCATTGAAGAACATTTTTCTGAGAACTGTATATTAATACAATTTTTCCTTTCACTTCTGTATGTAACACATTGTTCACTTTTGAACACTTCCTCTATACTCACTGAAGTAACCTTTGACCCTCTTTAATTATGGTCTATAAAGTGGAAAATATCAGTAATTTCCAAATGTCTTTCTAGTAAATCATCTAACACTTAGATTTAGGAGTCTGCTGCTATTGCTGCTAATTAAAGCCCAATTTGAATGGTTAGATGTATTCCCACATAGTAAATGACAGGTTTGTTACAAAGAGAATACTCTGGTTTCAGAAGTTCAAGCTTCCAATGTACTCAACCATGTTAGGGATGATGTAGTCTGCCATCATTTTAGTCTAGCAGTGTAGGAATGAAACTTTGCCTGGCTAGAGGCAAGAACTTGTAAGACCTGTCCCACAAAACCTCTGAGAGTTATCTTATATCTCTGTGGGCATTCAGTTGTCTCTGTGAGTTATCTATAGCTCCGGAAGGTCTGAGATATTACAGTCTTTTCTTGTCTTGGCTATATCTGTAAAGTTCCACAACTGGATGGCCCCTTCCCTTGAGGTATTGAGCAAAATGCCACACCTCTAGTTTACCGGTTGCACAAACAGGAGCTTTGCAGCCCCCTGGTAGGACCCAAGGTGGTTCACCCCTCCCTTCCACCTGCCACCCACTTCCTTGCCCAGAGCATAGTAACTTTTGGTATATAAACACACTGCTGGGATGAATAAAAGAGAGAGAGTTTTATCTTCCAGGCTTTCTCTGAGTCCGTGTCTGTCTGTCTTTGTCTTTCTATTCTTTTGGGTAACTTCCCCACAGTCCCCTACCCCCTCCTTGCCAGATCTAAGCCTAGAGACTGTCAGCCTGCAGGCAGGAGAATGTCTTGAAGCTCGCAGTCCTGTGGAACTGCCAGGCCTGGTTCTAGGAAGGAAGAAGAATGTGTGGATTGCAGTCCCCAGTGACTGAAGGACCATCAGAGGATTAGTAAACTCCGACAGAACAGTGTTGTGTTTGGTGTGCTTTCCTATCTGGTGTGGAGGGATTTTGGAGTTTATCTAAGCAATTAAACAACCTGATCTCTAAAATTTTACCAGTTACTAACAAGTTATTCCGTAGAATGAAGCAAAACTGGGAAGCCAAATCATTCCACAAGAAAAATAAAAATAATACAAAATCTGATTTGTTATGAATAAAGACCATATAAAATCTTATGTTGTGTTTCCTTTTAAAAAATCGTTCATATTTATTTATTCTGTGAGTGCCGCACTTGTCATGGCACATATATGGAGGTCAGAGGACAAGTTGGGGAGCCAGTTCTCTCCTTCCACTATGAGGTTTCCTGGGATCAAATTCAGGTTGTCTGTCTTGGTGGTAAGCATCTTTACCAACTGAGCTAGCTTGCTGGCCCATGTTCAACTTCCTTATGAGAATGTTGTTTTTCTTTTATACATTCATTTTTATTAATATATTTATGCATAATAAATTTATTGAACATACTTTCACCTTCCTGTGAAAATGTATGTGTATAGTTTTCTTCTTGACTTCAGTGTTTAAAATAAAATTTTTTGGTCTTTTTGAGACAGGGTCTCCCTGCAGTCCCAACTGTCCTGGAACACACTAGGTAGACCAGGCTGGCCTTGAACTCACAGAGATCCACCTGCCTCTGCCTCCCAAGTTAAAATAACTTTTAACAACACACATTTTAACTGACGTGCATTACTAGTTGTCTCAGGTGGTCAAGAGCAATTGCTAATTCAGTATAATTATTATATTCAAGATAGCAAACAGTTAAATATATCCTTCATTGCCTCCTTCATCAAGCCAATATTTATTGAACATGCGCTATGAGCCCCAAACTAAGTTCTGAGATATTTGGAACAATAGCAAATAAAGCTTAATCACTCTTTAGTTTGGAGTAGGAGGCTGAGGCAGGTGGATCATAGGATTGAGGGTACCCTGGACAATACAGCAAAAGTATATTATAAAGAAAAGAAAAAAGGAAAAAGAAGTGTTAATTTTCATGATATTATCAGAACTAACTACCTTTTTCTATATTCTGGAGTTTAGATTTGAAATTTTAAAACATCCTCTATTCTAACATTTTCAGCAAAGAATATAAACACTGTAAAAATTATTATAAAATGAAGTTCTTCATTAACAGGTTTAAGACCTCTGAAAACTGCATAATTATTCCTTCAATTGCTATGAGAATCTCAGAAAAAGACCCTTATCTTTCACTTTGGTTTGAAATTTAATATTAGTGATGGAGAGATATCTTAGTGGGTAAAGCACACGAGTGACCACCTAGGTTTGAACCCCTAGAACCCACATAATACGCAGTGTTGTGGCATGTCTGTAATCCTGGCATGTTTATAGGGAGATGTGAAATGGGGCAGGTGAAGCTTGTGGCCCCCAAAGGCTGGCATACGTAGCAGTGAACAGCAAGACTGATCTCAAAGTGCAAGGTGACAATGCACACACACACTGGATACTGTCCTCTTCCCTCCACATGCCTACTGTGGCATGTGAGCAGTTACACACACTCACAGAGAAACACATACCATACATAGACACACATACATGTACATGCACACAATTTTAGATTATATTTCCACATGTTACCCAGCAGAATCCCAGAAAACCCGTGTTTTACAGGACACAATTGGAGCTATTCTATGATTAAATTGTTTTAGTCCTAAAATGTTTGTTTGATAAGTCTGAAAATTAATTATTATCTAGTTTTAGGTAGATACCTATCTTGAGCTATTCTCATACTGAATGGAGTTAACATTTTCTTCCTTAGTGAAAAAGGGCATAAATTACTTCACAGTATGGTGGGAGGGAGGAAGTCAGTTTGGAGTTTATTAATTTGTTTACTCAACAACTATTTATTGTCTGCTTTCTGTATAAAATTCATTGCCAGATACTGGAAACACATGGCGAAGGAAATAAGTTTCCTCCACTTGTGAAGTATAAACGTCTGTCCAATAACCACATAGGTGCATCCCCAAATTACAAATGAACAGCTTTATTCCCAGGAAAACTGCTTTATGGTCTCCTTTAGTTAGGTCAGCATAAAACTCAAGTTAGCTTTATGCGATCTTTCTTAAATACCAGATTAGGAGGTTCTATTGTCCCAGGAGAATGTAGCAACATGTTATTCTATAAGTAGCCTTGGAACACATTCACTGATGGCTCTGCAAACGGCTGGATCATGTGTCTGGAACTGTTCTTTACAACCAGATCTGACCATATGTGGCTCACTGCCTGGCAGTGTAGGAAGCCATGACCCTGAACTTCAAGGCCTGATAGATGAGAATAAGCCTAGGTGTTCGGGCCTCCTAGGAGATGGCACGTCTCAACTCGTCTAACACTAGATGTTCGCAGACCTGCTATACAAGAGCTGTACTCTCGTATTCACACTGGAGTGGAGGACAGCTTGCCTCTGTTCACCTATAGAACAAACTCTCAGTAATGCCTTCCTCAATGACAGTGATGTCCCAGCTCACCAGCCTGTGAATTCTGCTAGAGACAGTCAGCAGAGCTTTCTGAACAAGACTATTTTGATGTGTAGGCACAGAGCTGCTTCCTAGGGTCGACATGAAGATGATATGGGAGAGATCCCAAGTCTTGAATCTTGAGAGATTTCATAAAAAGAAGGTGGGTAATTGAAACTGCTTAAGGAATCTTGTTTTTTATTCTCCCTTCTCTAGAAAGAAGTCCAGAAATGATATGCATTGGATTGACTGAGACTTGAAATGACAGTGAAAATCTTGTACCCTGCTCCTATGAGCTAATCTATGAGGTTGTATTGTAGGATGGCTCCACACCCATTAGAGAATACCCAGTGCAAAACCCTGATCCCGTGTTGGTCAAGCATTAGTGCACCTAAACTGCACTTGCCCCATCTGGGAATTGAAGGAGTCACAAATCTCTGAAAAACCCCAGGGAAGAGATTTAGAGAGATCCCTGAGATGCTAGTAAGCCAATGGGTGTGATAGATGCACCTCCACTGTGGCCAGGTTGGGAAATGAAAACATAATGCCGGCTGCATACCATGAGCGCATGGTGCTGTGTGCCGAGCATTCAGGAGGTAGAGGCAGGTGGAGCTCTGTAAGACTGAGCTACAAGGAGACACAGTCTCAAAAAGCAGGAAATAAATAAATAATTGTTAAAGGCTTCAGGGAAGGCAGCCAAGTCCAGAGGCCAAGTAGAAGATGAGGCCAAACCCCAGAGTTTCCCAGTTCTGTAAGAGGCTAGGTACTTGGCCAGAATTAGAAAATGCCTAGAATATTCAGCCATTGAAATGCTTAGTGTGGATTCTATTTTCTTTACTAGTTTGAAGAAAACAAAGCAACCATATTATTTGTTACACTAGTCTAGTTAAGTATTATTACACTAGTCTAGTAAGTATTAGGGAAAGTTCTTTAGGGGAAAGAAGAAACTAAAATCACTCAAAAATATTTCTCATATATAAAATATATATAAAAAATATTTCTCACATAGTGCAAGAAGCTGTGTTAAATGGTACACTGGGCCTGGCCCTCTGCCTTATGTCAGCCTACCCTGCTTCTTTTTAACATGGTGATGAAAGCCTGCATTTATGAAAATGCACCTGTCTGGAGACAAAGACCCTGATGGGTTGATATATCTTAACATTTGTGAAAGTATGTGGTTTCTTCTCATCAGGTTGAATCTTGTACAGTAAGACAGAAGCAGAGTCTGAAAATATAACACAGCCCTTATATCTCAGCCTGAATGGAAAGCACAGAGTTATTTAAAACTGTTCTTTAATTCAAAATAAAAATTAATATTTATTTATGTTCTGAGCAAATAAAATTGAGATTTAAAAAATATATTTGTGTCTATAAATTCTAGCAAGCCCCCATCTTTTCTCCTGGATAAATTTAAGAAATTAAATACCATCTGAAAATTAAAATGTAAATAATAGTAGGTTTTAAAAAATAAAGTAACTGAAGTGTATGTTTCTATATCTGCAAAATTGCAATATTCATTTGATTGAGCGGAAAATGATAAAAAAAGATAAAATAATTTGAAAAGGAGGGAGGACAGGATATGTTTTAGAGAAGGATGGCAAAACTGACCAAGACATCAAATACTTGTACAAGAATACAGGCAGAAAGGACACCTTAGGCGGATGTCGGGCTATGCCCTAAGGGAGTCAGAGGCTGTAACCTAGCTAAATACAACATCTTGTGAGAGGTAATACTGGGGAAGCATGCTATTATATCTCACAGGAAACATTCTGATTCTGGTGTCTCATTCTCATGACAAAGGTGGCAACCAGAATAGAGAATAGCACAGCATGGAACCGTCCTCCTGACAAAGACAGGAGGAAGAATGGAAAATAATGCAAAGTTAGTGCCTTCTTGTTCGAATGTATTGTAATCTTCAGGTCTTCTCTCTTCCAGCAAGGATGTAAGACATTTAGTCCTGACAAAGTGTGAATGTGATCTAATAATTGCTAAATCTCAAGGCTGCCCAGAGCTTCAGAGTTTGGGTTACAAATAGGAGGGTATTATCACTCACAAGTGTTTTAACGTTTCCTGAAAAAAATTCTGAAAAGAGAAAAATAATTGTTATACTATGTAAAATATAGTATAACATCATGGACCGTAGAACCAGGGTCCATAAAATTTGTAAGGTGGTAACTTTGACATATTTTCAAAAGAATAAATGATGTACGTTGGACAAAGGCATGCAGAAATATATTGCACACACTGGTTAAACATAAGTCACTACAGCTACTGATAAGATATAAAAAATAATTCTTTGTGTATGCATAGGCTAACTGATTGTATATGTCACAGATTATAGTCAAAGCAATTAACAGAGCATAAGGAAACACACCGTCATATTCCATTAAATATTTTTCAAGGAGCACAGCTATACAGGTGAAGAAAACTGAAGATGTTTAAGTATGGTTTTTTTAAATTTGGTTTATTTTATTTATTTTTTGTGTATCTTATAACAAAATCTTAATAATCTTTATACCTCCTTTCCCATGCACCTTTCCAACACCTGCACTAGATTAGATGCATTCGGTCATTTATGTTAAGTCCTATCAAGTCAAATTAGTATCCACTGATGCCCTTCAATGCATGTTTGTCCAGTGGGGTCTAGTCAGCCTATGTATTGCCACTCCCTTAAAGAAGATCAGTTCTTCTTCACCCAGCAGTGATAAGCTGCCCAATACTTCTTTGGCTAAAACTGGGGCCTGCTGCCCATTTCCACAGGTCTGTGCTGGGTTTTTGTCTGCTTATGGGTCTTGTGCATGCTGTCACCATTGACATAAGTTCATATGCCCAAGGTCTCAGGAACCTGTAAGATTCCATATCCACGTGGTCATGCACCTCCTTCTGTGACTCTTACTAACCCCTCTTCCAAAAATGATCCCTGTGCCCTGGGTGGATGAAGTTTAATATGGGAGTCCTGTCCAAGATCCACACTCTGCAGACTCCTATTTGCTAAGTTTTGGCCATTCATGACCTTTTGTGTTCACTGCCTATGTTGCATGAAGGAGCTTCATTGATGAGAGTTGAAAGATGCATTGGTATTCTCTGCCTCTGCCCTCCCCAGTGCTGGGATTAAAGGCATGTGTCACCACACCCACCTATTAGTATTCTCTCTACCGGTTGTGCCACTATGTTCCACATGACTTAGGTGTAGAGGCTCCATTGTAAATGTGTCACTGAGGTTGGGCATTTTACGGGCACTAATCTCTGTGTGCAATGATGTGAAACTTTGTAAAAAGTCTCCATTGGTTGCAAATAGATGTTTAAGTATTTTTGAAAGTAAAACTTCAGTTCAACTATGTTATATGTATATTTCTTTCAATTTCTGTATTAATCTGACCATTCCAAACCACAATTAGAGACATGACACATTCAACAGACAAGAACTACTCAAAATATTCTGAAAGCGAATTTTCAAACTTTAGTTCCAAAACAGGTTTGCTCTACCCTACATCTTGAACTTCCTGAATAGCACTTTGAAGTGTTCTAGTAATAACACAATAGGGGCTTTACATGTAGTAATGCATTTTACTCTAACAACGCTTGTAAGGAAGGACCTTTTGTATGTACTTGAAAAAGAGAAATCACACTCACCACAGTATTTATAACTGCCATTGAGTCTTGAAGTTGAAAACAAAGAATGATGACCAGGGAGATGGCACGGGAATGATGGCAAGTATGAGGACTTCAGGTGGAATCTCCAGAATTGAAGTGAAACTGGGCAGAGTATTACACGTATGTTATGCTACTGCTTCTAGAGTGAGATGGCAAGTGGACATAGGGAAATCTCCAGAAGTCCTTAGGCTGGTTGGTCTGGCATTGTGTCGTGAGAGACGAGGTAGAAGTTAAGACCTACACCTGAGGTTGCCCTCTGGCTTTCACGAACGTCAAGCCATGGCACACGTACAATCCCCCCACATACACATGCCCCTACAGGTTCACATACACATGTTAAAGACACACATAACATCATAAGCCAATCTGGGCAAAACATAAACATTGTGGTGGCACATGACTTTAATCACAGCACTCAAGAGACAGAGGAAGGTTGATCTTTGCAAGATCAAGGCTAGCCTGGTCTACATAGTGACTTCCAGGCCAGCTGGGACTACAGGGAGACTCTGTCTCAAAAGACCCTAAAATATAAATAAATAAATAAATAAATAAATAAATAAATAAGGATCTACCCCTTAAAAGAAGAATCAATACAATGTGGGACAGGACAGACATTGTGCCATGTATAGAAAGAAAGTCCAGTCAATTTCTCACATGATAAAAGGAGCCAATAGATCTTATTCACAAATAAAAATATAAGATGCAATACAGGAATCATCAGGATATTTGGAATTTGTCCCTTTTTATTTTATGGCTCAATAGTACTTATGCTCAACTTGCTCTACATAGGAAATCAAGTATGTATATTTTTGTACACAAAGTGTATCGCACAAACATCTAATAGAGCTAAACAGATGAGTACAGATGTTCAATTTGGGGACCTAGTCTTTAAAAATCAACACCCCCCCTCCCCCCCCAGGCACTGAGCAGTGGCCCAAAAGAAAGGAATCCACCTTCAGGGAGGAACAAGTCAAGGTCCATTAGGATGTTTATGGTTCATAAGTCTGAGGTGTGGGCGACATTGGGAATCTGAAATTGACATGCTAGTGGAGATGGTATTTCATGGGAGTATCATCAAGAAACTGGAAAGTTAAGCAAAACGTTTGGTCAGAAATAATGACATTAAGCTAATGGATGTTGACTTGAAACACTTTCAGACTGTGTATATGTCTAGAAAAAAGTCCCACCAATAGTGTTACTGTAATCTGGAGGTCCCTTAATAAATGTTCCCAGATGATACAGGGGGAAATTGGGGTGCCTCTTGGGATTCTTATTCTCATTAATAAAAGAATATCAGAATGGACTCAAACGGAAGCTTAAGGACAATTTTAGAGTTTTAAAAATCCTTAGGGCAGGGTAATTGTAATCTCAGCAGCTTCCCTGAGGAGAATAGAGGGAGAAGGGGAAAGCCATGTCCTTTTAAGTGGACATGGAGGTCAGACACATGGTGAACCAACAACCACATGATAGGGAGCAGAGTATAGAGAAAGAATAAAGAAACTGACAATGTTGTGGCAGCCCAAAGTGTTAGAGAAAGCATGGTTAGAAGAGCACTAGAAAGAAGAAAATGAGATGTTACACTTTTTGGAAAAATTCAGAAAAGTAGGCAGACTTAAGAAGCTGCATTTCTTCAACTGGGTAAGCAACTGCACCATCTCATTAATGCATTAATTATGCTACTTCCCTGTTTAGCATGCCTTAAGTTGAGCCCTAGATTGACACTAGGATCCTGTGACCAGGGAACTGACCTTGTCCAACTGGAATAAATGTTGGGTATCAATCCAGGCCAGAGATTTCACTCTCTTGACCAGAAGTTTTCTCAGAAGAGGGCTTTCCCTGCTACTGCAACAATAAGAGCAATAGTATTTTACTATTGTTTCTGTGCTAGTGAATTGAACTCAAGGCTTTTGAACATACCAGGCACCAGGTATACTCACACTCCTTATTAGTTTAGATGCTGGCTATGTAGTAGGCATGATTCGGGACCACCTATGTGCACCATCTCTACCTCAAATAGCCCTATGATATGGGATTCCCCTTAATGTTATTTAATAACATAGGATTTCACATATAATGGGACTGAGACCCAGGAATCTGGAATTTGTACAAAGCTACATCTGCTTAAAACTGGAAGCAGCCTTTAACAAAAGCCCCTAGCAGTAGGTTCTGAACATTTTAATTACTAAGAGGTGACCTTACATATTGTTGAAAGCACACAGAGAAAGCAAGAAATCTCTGTGAGGGCTGCCAGCATTCCTGAGATTCTCCTGAAGAAAAGTGTATGTGTGTGGCAATATTCTTTTCACTTGTATGGTTTTAAAAATAGCACTTTCAAGCTGGTTTGGTCTGGGAAAATGCATGTTGCACATGGAGGTGAAGGAAAAGAAAGAGAAGCATCAGTTAAAGAAGAAACAGAAAATTAAACAGAAGAAATGAACTTATTTCAGAAAGAAACTTTCTACCCTGTTTCCCATTCATTGTATTCTTGGTTAGTCTTTGCTTCGAATGCTCAAATGAGCATAAAGTAAATTTACTATGGTTACCCTCCTAAGATACCATCCTGTAGTTACCCATTTAGTCCTATTGCTTTTGAATGTCTCCTAATTGGCTTTGAGTTATGGGTTCTGCTCTTAGTCAATTGAAAGTTGTCTATAGGTAAAGGAAAATAATGCATAAGTAGGACAGTTTGAGATCTAATTAGCATATTTTCAGAATCTCTACTTTATAAAAAAGACCTATTCATATTTACTGGCTCTGAGAGGAGTTACTGAATGCCATTAGAAAGTGGAGAAGTTAGACTCAGAATTCCATTAAAAGAAAGAACACTGCTTACTTTGGAATGCACTGAAGAAAGAAAGTCTAGTGACAAATCTGTCAGCTCAGGCTGGCCAGGGAGAAAATGATTGATGCTTGAAAAATGAGGGCTGGAGCTGCTGACATCTGAAGAGTCAGTTCCTGGCTCCCTTTTATTTTAGGCTGGTTGCACTATTTGTTAAATACATTAAAATATTCCAACAACAACAAAAAAGTCAATATCTTCCGATAACTTGGGATGTATAAGACTGCAAATGTTTCCTTTTTTTTATGTCATCTGATGAAAACTAAAGTTGCAGTTTTTATTATTCAGGGCCTTATTCTGTTTGATCTGGCAAACTATATTGACTCTGCAAATTACTTGATTCTGTTGTATTAATTTTCTAATCTCTAAAATGGAATACACAGCATGCTAAATTTCCTTTCTTCTTTATTACCTCCAAACATGTTTAAAAATAACTTTCTATTCTTTCAGCTACATAGGGTGCTTTTTTTTAATATAATACTTTTATTGATGTTTTGTGTATTTCAGACATAATTCTTCAGTTCAATTTAGACATATATTTTATATTTTTCAATAAACTCATCATTATTTTCCAATAAAGGATTTTTCTTCTCTTACAATACTTTGCTTTATATTGACATTGAATAACTAGATATATTTATTGGGTGCAGTGTGATAGTGATATATATAATGATCAATTCATACTAATTAACATTTCAATCTCCTTGAATATCAATTTAGCTTCTTAAGCGACATTTTATTTTTTGATGTTTTATATTCAAATTTGTGCTAATGAACTCTATTATTAATACCTAATTTAGTATTCAAGATAATATTAGAGATACTAAGGCAGTCTTGATCTTTAGAATAAGGAAATAAACAAACATATTTATGCCTGCATAAAATCATGATTCAAATATTGTATATATACAGAATTATGTAGAGAAGCAAAATGTTGAAAAAATAATATTGAAATATTTAAAACAAGTACATCAATATTTATGCAACCAAAACAAGTACTTTTGCCCTTCTTTAAGAAATTGATTCTAGGGGCTGGAGAGATGGCCTAGCAGTTAAGAGTGCTGACTGCTCTTGTGGAAGACCCAGGTTCGATCCCAGCACCCACATTGCGGCTGAGAACCATCTGTAACTCCAATTCCAGGAGAATTCCAGTTCCAGGGGGATCTGACACCCTCTTCTGACCTCCACGGCATTGCATGACACGGGCGCACCTACATGCAGACAGTACATTCAAACACATAAATAATAAATAAATAAATAAATAAATAAATAAATAAATAAATTTATATTAAAAAAGAAATTGATTCTAGAAGACTGACATCTTTATTTAGATACTACTGTTCAGAGCTGCATGCCACCAACTCTGGGACTGTCTTCAGTCACTATGTGCTACCTTAGAAGGTAGCAAACTTCTGTTCTCAGTCTGTGGATTTGGTTGCTCTCCAGCCTCACTACACCCAGCAAGACCGATTTTCTTTTCTTTTTCTTTTTTTTAGAATTTTTTAATTTTTATTTTATTTATTTATTTATTTATTTATTTATTTATTTATTTATTTATTTATTTATGTGTGTGAATGTATTGTCTGCATGGAGGTTTGTGCACCCGTGTCGTGCAATGCCGCGGAGGTCAGAAGAGGGCGTCGGATTCCCCTGGAACTGGAGTTCTCCTGGAACTGGATTTACAGACAGTTCTCAGCCGCCATGCAGGTGCTGGGGATCGAACCCGAGTCCTCTGCAAGATCGGTCGGCGCTCTTAACCGCTAGGCTATCTCTCCAGCCCCAAGACCGATTTTCTTATAGAGCTTTGGGATGACTCTCATAATACCAACAGGTTTCCCAAAGTTTCTTTGACTAATGGCCGAGTTGTTGTAACACACATGTACATCTCACTAAAAACTCACTAGGATAGTTGTGAATAAGCTTCCTCCAAAGAATTACCGAGAAGACTGTCATTCATATGGGAGTAGAATTTCAGCTTTTTCTTTTATAAATTCTTTATTTTAGCATTCAACATTATTTATACAGGTACCTTTCTATCCATAGAAATCATATGAATATCTGTCATAAAATAATTGTCATAATGTATTGAAAAATTTACTCTTTCCATATTTCACATATTTCAAATGTATATCAACACATTCGTATAATTACAGAATTATACACGGTATCTGCAAGGTGGGGCAGATGATTTAAGATGACATTTTTCTTTCTATTCTGTCCAATTTGTGTGATATTTTATTTAATAGTATTTTAAAAAGAAATATATTATTTGATAAAATTATACTCAACTGAATTCCATCAAAATGTCATCTTTTTATGTGCTTAAAAGGCTTCTTATCCTCTATTATTAAGTGATAAAAGATTATAATTTGACAAAAATGGATACTAAAATGAATGATTTTAAAAGTATGATTCAATAAAATTTAACATAAATTCAAAGCAATATAGAAATGAATCTCCTTAAAGCTATTTTAATATGTATGATATAAATCATCACACATATTTCTAATGTGTACATGCAAATAGATACACACATATATGTAATATATTTATGCTCTCTAGTTGCTTTTGGTTGTTTATAAATATATATTATTTTTATAGACTTTCACTTTCAGTGCATAGTGAGGATGCAGGATTGCTAGAGCCTAAAATATGTCTACATGTTTGATATTATTTTGTAAATATATTAGTGTAACACTTACTTTTTAAAGATTTATTTTATTTTTTTAAATATTTTATTTTTTATGTATATGAATGTACTGTTTGCATGTAGGTTTGTGCACCTGTGTCGTGCAATGCCGCAGAGGTCAGAAGAGGATGTCGGATTCCCCTAGAACTGGAGTTAAAGTCAGTTCTCAGCTGCCATGTGGGTGCTGGGGATCAAACCCGGGTCCTCTGCAAGAGCAGTCAGTGCTCTTAACTGCTAGGCCATCTCTCCAGCCCCCAGATTTATTTTATTTTCAATATGTATATGTTTGGATGTGCATGTATTTTTTGTGCATGTGTAGGGGCAAGTATTTGTGAAGTCCAGGAAAGGAAATTGGATCCCCTGGAGCTGGAGTTACATGAGGTTGTGAGCTACCAGATGTGAGTGCTGGGAACCAGAGAGAACAATAGGTTTTCTTAATCATTAAGTCATCTCTCTACCTTCCCAATAATTCTTAGAGTGCTACTGAATCCTAATATTTAGTTTTTAGTACTCTGAGGATTTGTAGTAGTAAAAGTTATGTGAATAGACAATTTATTCAGAAAAATATTCTAAGGATAAATTTAGCAAAACTATACAAAAGAGTAATAAGCTTAGAAATTTAATTAGACATGGAATACTTAAAATTAATTTTAGATGGTAAAATAAAATGAGCTGTTCATTATTTTTTAGAAATGCAGCATTTTTATTTTAAAGAATATTTTATTTATTATTTTTATTTTATGTGTATGAGAGTACTGCCTGTATGTGTGTAAGTACACCTGTCTTGTGCAGAGTCAGAAGGATTCTAATTCCCCTGGAGCTGGGGTAACAGACATTTGTTAGCCTCCATGTGGGTATTGGGAACTGAACCTGGGTCTTCTGCAAGAGCAGATGGTGCTCTTAACTGCTGAGCCATCTTTTCAGCCTCAGGAATGCAGCATTTTTTCATTAGAAAAGGAAATTTGGAATAACCAAAACCCATAGTAATGCAAATTTCCAAAGTAGTACATACATTATCAATTTTTAACACTTGCCATTTAATGGATATTTATTATACTTTTCATAGAAACCACAGAAGACAAAAAAGAATGTATGTCATATTCCTTTCAAATAGTGTACATTCTATTAGAGAATATCAAACTAGCCCCAAGAGGATGACACCAGTAAAAATATCATACCTAGTATAGTCAGTACTCACATACATTCTAAGAAAAAATAGAAATGATCACTTCAGTTCTGGTATTGGAGGAAAGTGTGCATTATCAATTTGTGCATAAGAAATCCAAAATTTAGCAACTTCTAGGGACATTCATTTTTTCATAATTTTTGGTTAGAGGTATTAAGCACAGCCTATCTGTAATCTCCTTTTACATTCTTATAAACTGGAATCAAAGTGTCACCCAGGGCCCACAGTTTCATCTCAAACCTCAACTGGGAAATGGTCAACTTTTAAGCTTACTTTCCTTTGCTGGCAAAATTCAGTTCCTCAGAGGTGGTTGGATGGAGAGTCTTAGCTCCTGGCTACCACTGGTCTGCACATGAACTAAGCTGTTTGTCTGTCTTGCCACCCCACCCTGACATTAAACTACTGAAGTTGTTGGAAGGCATCATTTCTGGACTTCATGATTCCTAATCTAAGAGTCCAGATGTTCATGTATCCTATATGTCATTGCTACTGAATGTTCCACAGTAGATTTCCCCCATTTATTTGCTCATTCACTCAAAATAGAACATTTGAATATTTCATGCAAGGTATAATAGAATCTCACAGATATCATGATCAATTTCAGTAAAAGTTCAATGAACTCACCCAAACCAGGCAACTGAATCCATTCTGAGACTTCTTCCTCTGAGATGATACCTTAGACCTGGTCTCCAGCACTGCAGATGAAGATTAGGATGGCATTTATGTTAGTTTTGTCTTGTGGATTAATATTAATGATAGATTAACTTAAGTTATTTGGCCTTAATAATACATTTCTAGGCAGTGGAACTTCTTTCTTATCTCCACTTAGTTGTTTTTATCAACTTGCACTTCTTTTTAAATTAATTTCTTTCTATTTGTCACAGCTCTAAAATTAAGGTTTCAGATTTTTTTTAATTTATTTTAAAAATTGTTTCATTTATAGTGTGACTTTGGAACATTTTCACACCTGATTCAGGCTCTTGACCCTCCAAAATGTCTGGTCTTGCCAGAAGAATAGATAACTCATCTCTTAGTATAAAATACATGTGATCAAGCTTCCTTTTTCATGGTCTATGCAAATGCACAAACCCCAGCACACTTTCCATAGTGCTGGTAACTAGGACCATTCTTTACAGTCTGTATGAACCCAGGAGGAATTTCCATGACCAAAGTAAAGGAGCCCTAAGGCAGATTATCAGGGGCAGGCAGGAACAAAAAGGGACATTTCCAATCCCACTGTGTGTTTATGTCAAAAATTTGATGTCTTTACAGAGGAGACTTTGAGCATATCTCTCCACTATGCTAAAGCTATTTTCAAGAGCTAGGTGAAGCAATTGCACACTATCATCTCCATCCAAATCTGTTTAATCTGTTTTAATATACCTATTGGAGATTATTCTCCCAAAATATTACTGAGTGAAATACAAAAAAGCCTGGTCAGTGCAGAATTTCCTCCTGTATTAGTCATTCACAACAAGGAAGCTTGGAGGGAGAAACAAATTTTTACATAATGCTCTGTGTTCTGGAAGGAACTGAGGTACTAGAGGACTTCTGAAAATATTCAGGGCATGATTAGAAATTTGTTTGGTAAAAGGATGAGGCAGTAGTTGATGGATACCCCTCCCATATTCAGTTGCACAGAGGAGAAATGACTTTACCGTATGTTCAAAGGTCTAGGTTTAATTTCCTAGTAAATTCTGTGGCCTTTGGCAACTTACATTTTTCCCCTGCACCTTATTATGGCCATAGGTTTTCAAAGACTTAAATATGTTAAATTAGTCTAATCATGGTGACTGATAAATTTGACACCGGAAATTTACAAGAGCAAAGAAGAAGGCATCTGCCTTATCTTAGAATCAATATAAACAGCACTTGTGAAGCATTGAGGATGAGTCCTCACTCTGAATCCTAGCAAAGTAGCTAAAACAGGCATTTTAGAATGAGTGTGTGAAACACACTTGCCCATTCTTAAACATAGCAATATACATTTATACACACAGTTAACATACACCAAGGAGCCTATGTAAAGAAGCTGCATCATAAGCTACCATGAAAAATATATAAATGGAAGGAAAACAAAAATAAAATTTTGGGAGGTTTATTGCAGCGAACAGAAGTGTTTGGGGGAAGCTGAGCTTATACTCATTATTAACTGGAGGAGCATGAACACTGAAGGGGGAGATGAAACATTAAATAAGACAAAATAGTCTTAGATGAAAGAGATGCTGAATGAATAGCAGACAGATGTAAGAGAGAGCAGGATGAAACAAGGAACCATTGTAAGGAAGCTGAAATTAAATATCTGAATGCATATCAGCTTTCCGAACAAAAAGAGCAAATTCAACATTACATAAAATTAAGTCAATGATTAAGGAAATCTTGAGAAACTTACACAGAACACAGAGCATAAAGACAAAGAGATGAAAAGATGAAGGAGAAGGTTAGAAATGTGCAATAAAAAGGAATGAAATTGTATTCATGGCCAATTAGTATTTTTGAAGAAGGGATTAGAACTATTGGGACAATAGCAAGAATCTTCTACCTAAATTGGCAGTAGGTACAAAAGCAGGGTACGAAAGACTTTTTTTAACTTAGAGAAAGATACAAGTTTATAGACAGAAGGATTCTATTCTGCAATTAATATTTAAATTAATTTTAGAAAATTTTTAAATTTATTTACTTATATATATTTATATTTTTTATCAAATCTAGACCTGTATTCCCCTATCTCCCCACCCCACCAGAGCTCATGAATTCTGCCAAACATGCTTTTCATCTCTTTCTCAGTCTTTCTCAATATTCTCCATGTGGAAATTGACTGTTTTGAGCAGAAATTCACTGGTTCAGTCAGTTCTTTGATGCAGTCATTTCTGTTGCTGTTGTTGTTGTTTCCACTATGCATCACTCCCAACTGCTTTGGACAAAAGCTCAAGGGGCCATACACAAGAAATACTTAAAACTAGGTAATTGGCACTAGCATCCACAGATGAGGGATACCATTCATCATTTGTTTTTTCTGGGACTGTGTTACTTCACTCAGCATGATGTCCTCTAGCACCAGCCATTTTCCTGCAAAGCTCATGACGTCATTTTTCTTTACTGCTGCATAGAACTCCATTGTGTAGATGTACCACATTTTCTCTATCCACTTATCAGTTGAGGGGCATTTGGGTTGGTTCCAACTCCTTGCTATTGTGAAGAGGGCTGAAATAAACATGTCCATGCATGTATCTCTGCGGTGGGGTGAGTCTTGAGGGTACATGCCTAGGAGTGGTATGGCTGGGTCAGGTGGCAAGTTCATTCCAAGTCTTCCAAGAGTTCTCCACACTGCTTTCCATAGTGGCTGTACGAGTTTACATTCCCACCAGTAGTGGATGAGTGTTCCCCTTTTCCCCACAACCACTCCAACACTTGGTATCATTTATTTTCTTGAATGTAGTCAGTCTCATTGGAGTAAGAAGATATCTTAAAAGTGGTTTTGCTTTGCATTTCCTTAATGATTAGTGATGTTGAACACTTCTTAAGGTGTTTCTCAGCCATCTCTAATTCCTCCCTTGTGAAGTCTCTGTTCAGCTCTTTGCTCCATCTATTGAGTGGGTCATTTGTTTTCTTTCTTCTTTGTTTTTTGAGTAGTTTATATATTCTGGAAATCAATGCTTTGTCAGATGTTTCTGCAGTGAAGGTTTCCTCCCACTCTGTGGGATTTCTCTTCACTTCCTTGATTGTTTCTTTTGATGTACAGAAGCTTTTGAGTTTAATGAGGTCCCATTTGTCAATTGTCGACCTTAATTCTTGTGCAGCTGCTGTCTGATTTAGGAAGTCTTTTCCTACGCCTATGTCTTGTAGTCTGCTGCCAACTTTTTCTTCTATCACCTTCAGAGTTTGGGGTTTCACGTTGAGGTCTTTAATCCATCTGGAGTTGACTTTTGTACAGGGTGAGAGGTAGGGGTTTAATTTCATTCTTCTACAAGTGGTGATCCAGTTTTGCCAACACCACTTGCTGAAGATGCTGTCTTTTCTCCATTGTGGTTTCTTGGCCCCCTTGTCAAATATGAGATGGCTGAAATTGTATGTGCTCAGATTTGGATCTTCGGTTTTGTTCCATTGGTCAACAGGTCTGTTTTTGTGCCAGTACCAGGCTGTTTTTATGACTATAGCCCTGTAGTATAGTTTAAAATCTGGTATAGAGATCCCTCCTGTGTAG
>VZQC01007141.1:633555-661607 GCA_009823505.1 Rhizomys pruinosus | reverse complement strand
TTTTTCTCTCTCCTTCAACTATAATCAACATTTTTGCTGGGTAGAGTAACCTGGGTTAGCATCTATAGTCCTTTAACACTGGGAATGCTTTGCTCCACGTTCTTCTTGCTTTCAAAGTTTGCACTGAGAAGTCAGTTGTAATTCTGATGGGTTTCCTTTATATATAACGTTGTTTTTCTCTTGTGGCTTTCAGAATTTTGTCTTTGTTTTGGGCATCTAGCATTTTAACTATGATATGGCGTGGGGAGTATCTTTTCTGATCTTGTCTGTTTGGGGCTCTATGTGCTTCTTGTATTTGTATTGGTTTGTTTTTTTTAAGTTTGGGGAAATTTTCATCTATTATTCTGTTGAAGATCTGATCAATACCATTCTCTTGAGATTCTTTTCCTTCCTCTATTCCTATGATGCGGAGGTTTGATCTTTTCATAGTGTCCCACAGTTCC
The DNA here is from genome assembly GCA_009823505.1 of Rhizomys pruinosus. NCBI lineage: Eukaryota > Metazoa > Chordata > Mammalia > Rodentia > Spalacidae > Rhizomys > Rhizomys pruinosus. Next base: position 661,164 of record VZQC01007141.1, on the reverse strand, counting down.
TGGTTGTTCCACTTTTGTGTATTTTTAAATTTTTCATAATCTTTACTTGAGGTTTTTAGTTGTTCTGTGTTATCTTCCAGGACTGATATTCTTTGTTCTGCTTCCTCCATTCTGCTTCTGATGCTTTTTCCATACCTTTCCTCTTGATTGGATGAGTGTTTGATTTCCTTTTTCATTTCCTTTTCTGATTTCTTTAGTATATCTACTTCTTTTTGGAGCTTGTCAATCTCTTTCTGTAGCTCTTTGCTTTGCTTATTGGTTTCCTTATCTTTTTCAGTATGGGCTCTTTTTAGTGTTTCTACTTCCTTTCGGAGTTTGTCATTCTCTCTCTCTAGGTCCTTCTTGAGTTCTTCATTCTCTTTTCTTAGTTCTTTGATTAGCTCTTTATAATCTTGTAGTTCTTTAAGTATGTTCCCAATTGTGTTTCTGATATCTGTGTCCTGGACCATCCCCAGGGGTATCACACTGTAGGAATCTTCCATGGGGTTGGTAGAGCTTGGTGTGGGATTACCCTGCCCCTTTCCAGTGTTGTCTCTTCTTTGTGTTCCTGGCATATGGGCTTCTCCTTGCCTGTATTCCAATGTGAGTCCTAAATGCCTCTTCACTGTGTTGAAGGCTTGCTTTGCTTGCCTCCTTCAGATGCCTTCGTAATCCCAGTAGGGGGTGTTGCTCTTTAGCCCACACCCCAGTTCCTGCACTTCAGCTGGTCTTGGGAGATCTCAGATCTTAAGACTTATACAACCCTAACTTTTATACCAGCTGGGAGGATAACTCCACCCCCACAACCACAAAAGCCAATTAAGCCAAAGACAACTGGATTAATGGAGTAACTAGATTAAGTCAATCAACAATCAGCCTTGCTGAAGCACCCAGCTCCTACCTACCTACCTGAGCTTGCTTCAGCTGGTCTCAGGAGATCTCAGATCTCAAGACTCACACAACCCTACCTTTTATACCAGCTGGGAGGATAACTCCACCCCGACAACCACAAAAGCCAATTAAGCCAAAGACAACTGGATTAACTGATTAACTAGATTAAGTCAATCAACAATCAACCTTTCTGAAGCACCCAGATCCTACCTACCTACCTGTGCTTGCTTCAGCTCTTCTTGGGAGATCTCAGATCTCAAGACACACACAACCCTACCTTTTATGCCATCTGGGAGGATAACTCCGCCCCCACAGCCACAAAAGCCAATTAAGCCAAAGTCAACTGTATTAACGGATTAACTAGATTAAGTCAATCAACAATCAGCCTTGCTGAAGCACCCAGCTCCTACCTACCTACCTGTGCTTGCTTCAGCTGGTCACAGGAGATCTAATTTTAGAAATTTTAAAACTTTTTATTTGAGTACTAATCCAAATAAAAGGGCTGGGTAGATTTTATAAAGCAGCAGCAAATTAATGCCCCAGTTTAGTCATTCGAAGTAGGAAATTACATTTTAGGGTCTCTGACATATTATGTTATAATTATTAATTTTGGGAATTACTCAACCATCAGTTTCTTTCTTTTAAATAACATGGAGCAACAGTTTTCAGAAATAGTGTTTCATTCTAGAGTCAAATAAACAGAGCAATCAGATGCTGTAAACTTTGAGAGGAGAATATTGCTTAAAAATAAGTTTATAAAGATTATAGCTAAAAGATGATAAGTACCTGTTATCACTTTATTTGGACTTTCATGTGATTTTATCCAGTTGATCAAGGTGTGAAATTCAATGTTCAATGATAGAAATCGATCAAGCAAAATGTATAAAATATAGAAATAGAGAAAGTAGAAAGATAGCAGAAAGACAATAAAACAGAAAGAATAATTTCAATCTACATTTACAGTACTAGAAAGTGGGGCATTAAACAAATCACAGCTATCAACTGCCATGCTTCCATTTTCAGTTTAGTTATGCCAATTGGAGTGCTTTAATTCTTGGTATTTATAAAGAGTATGCATATTTATTCCTTTTCCTTCAAATGAAACATTTGTAAAAACAGATACAAGTGTATAAATTACCCATTATTAAGAGAAACAAAAGAAACATAGTTCACTTTTATCAGTGGTTCTCTGATTTTTGATAACAGTATTTTTCCACAGTCGTAGAAGAATCATTGAAAAATTAAAAGGGACTTTTCTTCATGTGAGTTATATAGGTTAGCATTGAACACATGAAAAATAAAAAAAATGGAAATTAAAAAAATAATAGCTAAATACACATTCCATGAACCTCCTGGAATAATGATATCATCATTTGCCATATACCCTTTGGAAAACTGCATTGTAAATTCCTCTAGAAATTAGTGTCAGATAAAGCAAATGTCTTTGTACACTACCATAAAGATAGCTTTGAAATTATAGGCATATTGGATGAGTCTTGGGAACCCTAAGATTATTTAAAATACATTTGTTTTTTATAGTGTGCGCACACACACACACACACACACACACACACACACACACACACATGCGCGCACACGCACCCATGCTACAGTATATGTGGAGGTCAAAGGAAATTTGTAGGTTTCTCTCCTTCTGTCATGTGGGTCACAGGGTTCAAGCTCAGGTCATCAGGCTTGAGTGCAAGCACCTTTACCTGCTAAGCCATCTTGCTGGCTCCATAAGATCATGAAATAAAAGAAATGAGAACATCAGTAAATAAAGAAGTTGATAAATACAAAACCTGGTTTAATGTATTACTGAAAGGAGGTTAGGAATTTAAATTAAATCCAAGGCATATACAAATCGATCTCTCTCCTAACCGTAGTTAAGGATACTTTGGCACTCCAGAAACCTAAAGAACATCTTTTGGCAGCACATTTCCTGACCCCAGGTGACACTGACCAAACGGTTCCGTAGTTGCTTCTCCTCTTCAGTTCCCATGAGATGCTTTTGTGCCAGATTCTCAGGTTTCATCATTGCCCCTGTTTTTGATGGGTTGGAAATTTTTTAATGTTTTTTTAAAATTTTTTTGAGAATTTCATACAAAAATACTATATTTACATGATTTCCACCCCTCCTTCTTCCACATGCTCTCCTCACTCTTCAACTTTGTGAACTCTTCATTAGTTGTTACTTGCACAAATTGTTGTTTGTGTTTATTTGGATTTCTTTTTGTACCATCATTTCCTGCTACTTGTTCTCTGCTGCTTCCTATCCTCCTCGAATGCTTCCTTTAAGACATCTCATTCTCTGAATTTACTAACCCCTGTTGATGATTCCTCCCCAAAGTTGATTTTGTATTAATATGTTTTGTATAAATTTATATACCAAAGTGATTATAGAATATTCATGCTTAAATGGAGGACATGCCTCTTAAATTCAAAATATTTTGATTAGGGATGTATTGTTTACTTTTCTCATCTTAGAAAACAAACATCTGACATGTAAACAACTTATGGAACTAAGAGTTATTTTAGCTCATTTTTCAGGGGACAGAGGCAAGTGGAGATCTCTGGGAGTTTGAGGCCAGTTTGGTCTACATACTGAGTTATAGGTAAGCCAGGGTTACACAGTGAGACCTTGTATCAAGGAGAGAGAGAGGGGGAGAGAGGGAGAGAGAGAGAGAGGAGAGAAAAGAGAGAGAAACTAAGAACCTTAGGCCCTACAGACCATGAAGCAAAAGAAATGAAAACATCAATAAATATACAGAAGTTGAGAAAACGGACTTTAATATATTACAAGGGATGTCTCAGGTGACCAAATTCCCCCCAGCTGGACTCTGCCTTCTTCAGTCTCACCACCTCCCAAAATAGTGTCATCAGTTGGGAACTATGTATGCCCCACTGGAGGCTACAGGAAAAACTACAGCCAAATTATAGGAGAAACTTTCTTCCCTCAAAATACATTTTCTTTAGACAGATGGAACATCTCTGATTAGAGATATGCAACTCCGGCCGGGCGTGGTGGCGCACGCCTTTAATCCTAGCACTTGGGAGGCAGAGGCAGAGGATCTTTGTGAGTTCAAGGCCAGCCTGGTCTACAGAGTGAGTTCCAGGACAGCCTGGTCTACAGAGTGAGTTCCAGACAGGGATACAGACCCTGTCTGGAAAAGACAAAAGAAAAAAGAAAAAAATAAAAAGGAAATATTCAACTCCAAGATGCCTTAAGTCTGAAGGTTGAATGTACAAATACTTTCTTTAATGCACAAAATTCATTAAAAATGTATAGAATAATTGTCAGATTATATGTTTAAAAGTGGATTAAACATGAATCGATTTCATGGTTAAAACTGGGTCTTATTTCTAAGATATTTCGTTATCTATGTGCAAGTGTTCCAAGATCTTGGGAAAGAGATTATCTGAAACACTTGGGTCCCAAACATTTTGGATGCAGGAAGTTCAATCTGTATAACTCAGACTCAAGCCTGTAGATTTTATTTCTTGATTATTGTACACTTTCCCCCTCTGTTTTTACTCTTTATTACTATTGGCCAAGTTAAGAACTTTATCATATGTCCTATGAAATGTTGTTTATCGTCCTTCTGTGATTTTCTTTCCATCATTCTGGACATCGGATCCCTCTTATGTACATTCATAGTAACCTTCCTAAAATCCCAAGGTTATCATTTTAGGTGGAATTCCAAGTTTTTCTTCCAAACAGAACATTTTAGAAGTATATACAATTCATGCAATTTGTCTCTATCATGTAATCTTTGTACTATTCACTTTGCAAAAGACTGCAGGATTCCCATTTAGTGCACAGACTACTTATGATGTCTTCGAATGTTTCTCTATTAATTAATACCTTTAAAGATTCATCTCCCATATGATCTCCTCTGGAAAAGCATTGGCCCTGAGGCTTAAGACTTCTCTATAAGCGGCATGCTTAAAGGTAGTTAAATGGATTCTTTTCTATCATCTCACTCCCAATTTCTGGTGAGGAGACGTCAAACATAATCTCATTCTTAAGATATTAAGAATTGTAGGAAAAATTGTAGAAAAAAATAAATGTGATATTGTTTAAACATATTCAGTAAGCTAGAAATATAAGATAAAATATATGAGAAATAATTAAGATAATTTCAGATACAAATATTCAATGTAAAAGAATGAAAATTTTGGTTAAACACTTAGAAGAAAAATGAAACTAGAAAAACAATAACAAAATAACACTAGTAAAGATTATTTCATGTATTAAAATATGTTATGTATTATTTATGATAAAATCAAATTATCAAAAGGAAGCATTGAAAATCTATTTAAGAACAGAAGTTACAGATATGTAATATATTTAAGAATTAATACCAAGAAATGTAAATTATTGAGTTGGACATGGTAGCTCATGCCTTTAATCTCAGCACCTGAAAACTAGTAGATTTCTGTAAAATAGAGGCCACCCTGCTCTACATATATAGTGAGTTATAGGCCAGCTGAGCTGTGGCTACAGGGAGATTTTTGTCTCAAAAAGACAAAAAAAAAAAAGAAAGAAATGGGAATTATTTATTTATGGTGGTTTAAAAGTGTTTTTGGAGCCTCACAACCAACCATTAAAAAGAAAATAAATACAAAAATTATTTTCAATAAATATATACAAACCTACAAATATGATCAGATTTCACCAAGATGAAATAAGAGTGATCAGTGACCATGTTTTAAAATGCTCCAGCATGGGACTGTGTTAGTTTACTTAACATAATATCTTCTAGTTCCATCCATTTACCTGCAAAGTTCTGATATCAACTTTCCTTACCATTGTATTGTGTAGATGTACCACATTTTCTCTATCCACTTGTCGGTTGAGGGGCACTTGGGTTGGTTCCAGCTCTTTTCTATTGTGAAGAGAGCTGCAATCAACATGGCTGGACATGTATCTCTGCAGTAGGATGAATCTTGTGAGTATATACCCAGAAGTGGTATGCTGGGTCAGGTGGTAGGCTCATTTTGAGTGGGTTTTTTTTGTTGTTGTTGTTTTTTTTTTTTTTTTTTTTTTTCTTTTTTTGGTTCTTTTTTTTTTTTTCTCTGTAGCCCCAACTGTCCTGGAACTCACTCTGTAGACCAAGCTGGCCTTGAACTCACAAAGATCTGTCTGCCTCTGCCTCCCAAGTGCTAGGATTAAAGGTGTGTGCCACCACGCCCAGCCATTTTTTTTAAATATATTTTTTAAATTTTTTATTTATTTCTGTATGTGTATGAATGGACTGTTTGCATGCAAGTGTGTGCACCCGTGTTGTGCAATGCCGTGGAGGTCAGAAGAGGGTGTTGGATTCCCCTGGAACTGGACTTCTCCTGGAATTGGAGTTTCAGATGGTTCTCGGCCACCATGTGGGTGCTGGGGATCGAACCCGGGTCCTCTGTAGGAGTGGTTGGCACTCAACCGCTAGGCCATCTCTCCAGCCCCAATGCCCAGCCATTTTAAGGGTTCTCCACACTGCTTTCCATAATGGTTGTACAAGTTTGCATTCCCACCAGCAGTGGATGCGTGTTCCCCTTTCCCCACAACCTCTCCAGCATTTGGTATCATTTGTTTTCTTGATCCTAGCCAGCCTTATCAGAGTGAGATGATAAAGTGGTTTTGATTTGCATTTCCTTTATTATTAGTGAAGTTGAACACTTTTTAAGATGTTTCTCAGCCATCTCTATTTCCTCACTTGTGAAGTCTCTGTTCAGTTCTTTACTCCATCATTTGTTTTCTTACTTCCTTGTTTTTTTGAATAGTTTATATATTCTGGAAGTTAATGCTTTGTCGGATGTATCAGCAGTGAAGGTTTCCTCCCACTCTGTGGAGAGAACAACAGCAACAAAGGAACAGGAAAAAAAGACAGAAGTAGTGAAGTTCTCCCCAAAACAATAAGCCTCTGCTTTGAAAAAAAAAAATTCTGGAAAGACTTGGAAAAAGATGCAAGACATGTATGGCAGAGTGCAGAGTGCAGGAACTCAGGTCAGGTAGGGGGCATGGAAAGGGAAGTGACTCTAAATTCGATTGAGAAATGATGTATGATGTATGGAAATAGTTTAATAATGATAATAAATTAAAAGAAAACCTATGTGACCTAGAAGTATGTGGGATGGCCTTTCCCAAAGTGGGTTATGAAATCCTACAATCTGGACTTCTGCCATCCTAATACGTTTTTTCCAACAGAAGTTCAATTTGCTGTTATTTCCCCAAAGGAAGCTTAAACAATAGGTGACAAAATAGGGGAAATATGTATATTGGGGCAGTTCATTAAAGTGGTAAAATCAAATCCTTTTTATGAACAGTTTTCTGTTACTAATAACTACACTTGTATAGTTTTCAAAAATGGGCCAACTTAAAAAGAAAAAACGTTCCAGCAGTGTGCTGTAAATCAGAGTATTTTATTACTTTACAAATGAAAATAATAAATTCTAACACTTGTAATAGTACAATAAAACTAACTGACATTCTCACGATGACAATGGAATTGCAAGCAAGTAGAATCAAGGAAGAGGTGGCAGAAAGACTGCAAATCATAGGACTAGGAATGCTGCTGCTAGGTAGTGTCTGCTAGATGTGACAGGGAAGCTATGCCCATGAAATCTCCACAGAGGTGGCCTAAAAAAAGACCTGCAAAATGACAACTGCTGTCATATCAATGTCAATGGGAGAATATCTCACAACTCCTCAGCACTAGACGAAGAGCTGTAGACAATGCTTGCTCAGAGAGATAGAGAGAGAGAGAGAGAGACAGAGAGAGACAGAGAGAGAGACAGAGAGAGAAAGAATCAGTCTTTTTCATGGCCAGCCCCTCTGCTAGGTTACCCAATCCCAAAAGATCAATATTAAAATCATGCACAATAAGAGCAAGACTAAACATATATATGCATATATATAATATATAATATAATATATATTAATATATAATATATATATTATATATATTATATATTATATTATATTATATATTATATATATATTACATATATATAATATATATATATATATATATATATAAAGAGGTCATGAATTTGAGGGACATAAAGAGGGACAATAAATCTATCACTTATATATGAAATACTCAAAATAATTTGGAACTTATTTTTAAAAATGGTTGAAGATGATGAGTCCCAGATATCAGACCTTGAGCTTTACTGCTGGCCTTTGGTTTGTCTTAAGTGTGCCCAGCTCTTTTATTTTTTAAATTTATTCATTTTTTTAATAAATCTTTTTTTAAATTTTTTAATTTATTTTTTATGTGTATGAATATACTGTCTACATGTAGGTTTGTGCACCTGTGTCGTGCAGTACCGTGGAGATCAGAAGGAGGTGTTGGATTCCCCTGGAACTGGAGTCAAAGACGGTTCTCAACCGCCATGTGGGTGCTGGGGATCGAACCTGGGTCCATCTGCAAGAGCAGTCGGTGCTCTTAACCACTAGGCCATCTCTCCAGCCCCAATTTATTCATTTTTTTTATGTGCATGAGTATACCCACCACGTGTGTCCAATACCCATAGAGACCAGCAGAGAGAGTGTATGATACCCTGGAACTGTAATTATAGACATTTTTAGCTGACATGTGGGTGCTGGAAAATGAAATGTCTTTCCCAAGAGCAGCTAGTGTTCTTAAATGCTGAGCTATCTATACAGACTCCATTTCTTTCAGTGTGAAATCATAAAGTATTTGACTTGCTTTGATTTTACAGGAGCCCAGAGCTAAGAGACTTTGGATTTTTAAAGAAAACTTGGAATTTTAAAGTGTTGAAAATTTTAAAGACTGTAATTTTTAAAACTTGGATAGGGGCCGGGTGTGATGGTGCACACCTTTGATCCTAGCACTCAGGAGGCAGAGGCAGGTGGATCTCTGTGAGGTCAAAACCAGCCTGGTCTACAGAGTGAGTTCCAGGACAGCTGGGACTTAAAGGGAGATCCTGTCTCGAAAATACCAAAAAAAAAAAAAAAAAAAAAGCAAACAAACAAAAACTTGGGTAGGGTTTTGCACTGTGATGTTAATATTAATGTGAGACCATGGGGACAGATATAAAGATAAAAAAAAAAAAAAAAGAAAATGGAAAGGGTTTTAACATATACAACTGAGTGCATGAAATTTGGTGGGGGGCATGGGTGATGCAGGTGGGAGAAGGGGTCTAAATATGATTAACATTTAATGTATGAAATGCACAAAAATTCAATAAAACATATATTAAAAATGTTTGAAAAATAGAGATGGGTTAATCTCTTATGCTGTGAACTGGTTGCCAGTTGATAGACTTTTGGAGGGTGGGGGTCCTGAGGGTTCTGACCATATGAAAGGGTTAATCCTGGGATGGATGTATAACTGATAGCATTATGAGGAGGTGGTAGTAGAAAGGACATGAGGCCTAGGTAGAGAAAGTAGTCACTGGGATTGTTTGCTGAAAAGACATTTAATTCCTTACCCTTCGTTTCTACTTTCTCCTTCCGCTTCTCAGCTACCTTCCGCTAAGGCTTCTGGTCCATCATGCCCTTCTCCCATGATGCTCTGCTTCATCACAGCCTCCCAAACGGAGCCAACTGGCTGAACCCAAGCACCACAGTGTATTTTTCTTCCTTTAGAACAATCAGGCATGTCCAACCTTTTGACATCGAGACACAATATTGTCATCCACAAAGTTCATGCTCAAGAAACAGGCAATGAAGTTACAAAAATGAAGTCACACAAACAAACAAAAAAAATGATCAAAATAAAAATCTCATTATGTTTTTAGTAAGTTTACAATTTTATGGTGGGCCACATTCATAGCTCTCCTAATTCACACAATACTTACAGGTCGTGGAGTTGGACCCATTCGTTTACGTAATTTTCTCAGGTATTTTTTATAGCAATAAAAAAGTCTAACGGAAATGCTTTGAAATTTGAGCAAATTTTTGGTAGTAATGTAAAATAAATCAATAAATATTTTATGTCATTTGAGCTGTCACAAATTACATATAATAAAAATATAGCAATATCTAATGTGTAGCATACATGTAAATGTGAATATGCCAGTATTTATAATAAAGCACAGGATAAAGAAATTCCTATAAATAAATGGAAACCCCTATGCAATTGTACTTGTATATCTACTCCAAAATCTATAATTCAATATTTAAATGATTTCATGTGTTTTTTTAGACACATAAAAATTTGCTATTAGAATTTTATTTATTTATTTTTTTATTATTATTTTTTTTCGTCTTTTCGAGACAGGATCTCCCTGTAGCCCCAGCTGTCCTAGACCTCACTCTGTAGACCAGGCTAGCCTTGAACTCACAAAGATCTGCCTGCCTCTGCCTCCCAAGTGCTAGGATTAAAGACGTGTGCCACCATGCCCGGCTGCTATTAGAATTGCAAACTAAAATGTATTTAAAATTGCAAGCATACTATAATTAAAATAAAATAGTACAACCACTATTTTTAAGACTGTATAAAATCTGATATGGCAAAAATGTTAAGCCTGGATAAAATATGTACCATCATGCAAAGACTGAATTTATTAACATATTTTCCTTGTGTTTTCCCCTAAATATTTAGTGATGTCATGTCATTCTACTTATAATAGATTTCATGAGATATAATCGCCACACCTTGAAACTCTGATGATCTAAGGCTTAATTTGTCTCTTCCAGTTATGTGACTCCTACACAGGGTTTGTGATCTGTGCTCTTCCTTTCTGTCCCTTTCTCTCCATTCTGTCTTCCAGGATTCCCCTCAAACTTTATAACCCTCATTATTTCTTAAAAAAACACTTTCTGCAATGGTAACAAGATGTGCAAGACCCATGCAAATTCAAACTAGACAAAAACCCAGCATAGATGGTGAAAAAATGGGAAAGAAGCCCCAACCTTAACTGAGAAACTATTGGCACAGAGGACTACTGGGAGAGGGAGTTTTTTTTTTTTTTTTTTTTTTTTTTTTTTTATTTCTGTATGTGTATCAATGTATTGTCTGCATGCAGGTCTGTGCACCCGTGTCGTGCAACGCCGCGGAGGTCAGAAGAGGGTCTTGGATTCCCCTGGAGCTGGAGTTCTCCTGGAATTGGAGTTTCAGACGGTTCTCAGCCGCCATGTGGGTGCTGGGGATCGAACCCGGGTCCTCTGTAAGAGCGGTCGGCGCTCTTAACCGCTAGGCCATCTCTCCAGCCCCGGGAGTTGTTTTTTTAAGGGCATGACAGACACCAGGTAGATTGACCAGGATCCAATGTCTGTATTCACACAGAGGGACAGCTGGGGATAGAAACTTGGGTCATAACACATGAAAAATGGGGAGTCCCTGGGTGTGCAGATAGAGGAAGGGATCTAAATATTTTAAGATGTAATATATGAAATTCACAAAAAATTTAAAAATATATAATTTTCTAGACACAACATAGTTTCATCCTTTAAAAATTTCCATTCTTCTTAGTTTAATTGCTCCTTAGAAAGAAGAGTAAATTGAACCATCTGCTTCAGTCTACCTTCTTCCCAGTTTGGGGGCTTTAACCAGTAAAGTTAGCTTGTTGTGTTTATGATATGTGAAGTTTATAACTGAGTGGACTAGAACACATATTCACTAAAAGTACAGGTGGTATTTAGAGTAGACCCTCTTAGCATCTTGCAGGAATTCACCTCCCCCCAGCCCCCATTTTGGGGGAAATTACAAAGCCTCTGAAGAGATAAACCTTCAGAAGAGTTTATTCAAAGGAACATATATTGTTATTCTGCAGTAACTGTGTGTAGCAGTGATCATTTGATTTTGTTTCTGGTTAAAGCTTACAATGGAGCTTACTTGATTGACTTAGATTTGGCTTTATATACTTGAAAATTCAGACACAGGTCCATTTGTATTATTTGAGAATATATACGTTTCTGTGTAGGTGTGTTTCAGTGAAAAAATGGATTTAGATTCTGTTATAGTATACATTTATGGCCTCGACATTCCAAGGCTTTCTACATTTCTCACGCATTACATTCTGTGACAGTCTCACATTAAAGCATCTACCAGAAGGATTGACATTAGTTATGGGATAGAGTAGTCGCAGCTCTTTAGACATATAACTACTGTGCCATTTTGATGTAATTCTGTATAAATTTCAAAAATTTCTATTTAACATAATCAAGTGGTATGAAATCTTCTTTTTAAATGGCAAGTATACAGTACTAGCTCAATTGGCACTTAGCTACAGTCCTTTTACGATACGCACAATAGCTTCCAGCAGGGAGTTTTTTAAGGACTATCCTTTGAGAGCACAAACTCACACATGTACAATCAGAAGACATCAAGGTTCTATCTCTAGCTCCGTTTGAGATGTTATTTAGCTAATGTACAAATGTTACAGCCATGCAGTTAAGCCTAAAAAATAGAACACAAGGTCGTATGTAGGTACACTCAATTTTCCTTCTCTTGGCTAATATCTTCACATCCTGATTCTATATAAAATAGCACGTAGTATGAATTGGGATTAATTTTAGTGTATAGACTTTCATCTTTTAAAAATGCTAGCAATGAGCCACTTGTGAGTGTACTTTTTCATAGTAGCAGAACACCATGGGGTGGATACGCACTGAACGACATTGCTTGATCATAGAACACTCACTTTCTCTGATAGATTGTAATTATGTCATAGGCTGCTGACATTTGCCATTATAACAAAGGACATGCAATCCAGTATTATTCACCTTGCAGCACACTCCAGGGAGATGAGAACTGGGTCTCCTCTTGTATCTCAGTGTGCATTTGGAGCCTTGGCACATAGTTACTCTACAAATACTATTAAGATGTATGAATGAATTGTTGCACATTAAAATGATCCTTTAAAGAAATCAACATAATCTGACAACCAAGAGCACAGTGAAAAATGTATATCCAAAAAAGATAACTATTGTCAGACCATTTCATCCACCCTCCTCTTTATTGTTCTCCTTTCTTAGATTGTGTTGATTTAACTGATTTTGATTTCTTTCTCCCTGAATTGACTTGCTGATCCTACTGAGATCCTGTGCAAGGAAGAGAGACTGAAAAACCTTGAGGTTGCAGCTTTCTTTTCTTCTTAATTCAAACGCCTTAAATTTTCTAAATTAGCAATGGGTCTTCCAATATAGTTTTCCAAGTAGCACGTTGTTTTTTTTTTTCTTCAGTGACTACAGAAGGAAGGAGCTAAAGGACCAAGTCCTCCTACTTCTTTCTTTTGTGTTGCTTTCTCACCTCCATTTAATGTCTCTAAAATAATGTCATTGTCTCTTTTCACCTCTCAGTTATGCCTCCGGTGCCAATCATTTTCTTTAATATCAGGCTTTAGTGCCACTAATGTTGTGGTGACCAAGGAAATTAGAACGTGATTAATCAACTTCTACTTACTAGATGCAAAACAGACGTTAAAAGTTGTATCTAGGTTTGATTACAGTGGAGGTAAACCACTTGTTTCCTAATCTACCATTTGCACTTTTTGCAAAACCATTAATGAAAATACATAACTTATTTAGCTTTATTCAATATTAAGCTTAAAATTTTTTAGATTGGTAGACTATGGTTATTGACTCAAGTAATCTTTAATTAGTTATAATCCCCTCATTAAAAATATTACACTTAGCTTAATTCCAAATAAACGGGATTTTTTTTCCTTTGTTTCTCCTATGTTAATTCAAAGGTGAGAAAATCTCAATAAAGGGAAAAAAGTCCTTAGAAGTTAAAGTGACTCTTCTCTTCCAAGGCCATCTTTAATTGCCTGTGTTGGTCCAAATGTTATTTTGAATCACCAAGAAAAAGAATTATAAGATCACAGTTAGCAAAATTTCCCACAGAAGCACATGTAATAACAGAATAATCATACCTGGAAAGGTACTGAGGCTCCATGTGCAGCCTTCTTTTTAGCCTCTCTGTTACCAGCCTTCAAGTGCTCTTGCTGGTTGGGCTTTATATACCACATGGGCATTATATACCACAGCATGTGTAGTTATTTAATAGCAATCTAAAACTCCAAAATAAGTTTAATACTGTGCAAGCATAATGGAAACTGGCAACAAGCCACCAATGGCTTTTCAAAGTCAGGGTCAGGGCAATCCTATAAACTAAACAGCACAGTGGAATGAAGTTGGAAGTTATACCACCGGGTAACACTATGCTTTCTCCACAATTAGTAGATGATAGCTGATTTTAAATTAACTATGGAAATTAAGTTGTTCATAGAACTAACACCTGTCTCAAAAAGACAAAAAAAAAAAAAAAAGAGGATAAAAAGGAGGCATGTCTTGATAATCTTACACTCTGTTTTTAACTCCTGTTCATGCATACAAAGAAATTGTTCACAGAAATACATTGCTCCTATTTAGATGAAAGCTTCTGGACTTTTATGTTTCAAATATACAAAACTCTGAGCAATGAAGAGCGTTAACTAACCTCCCTTGCTCCTTTTACATTAAAATAAGAAAAGTTGATTAAAACTAATGGTTTAAATTCTGGTTAAAGTTAAGTTATTGGCTACTCGACAATTTTAAAAGACCAAACTAATTTAAGCAATTAAAAATAATCCATTGAGACATTGCAAGCCAAGTTTTAGGTGGAAAGGATCCAAAGTCTTTAAGATATTAAATTTAAATCTCACCCTCTTACCTTTAAAATTCAGAATCACAGCATCACAGCCCTGTTGCAATATATAATTTAAGAGAGTGGTATGATGTGGTACCGTATGTAATTATTTAACTCTGAGGTAAAAAACTCATCATTCCAAGGAGATATAGCAATAAGAAGGTGCCAGGCATGGTGGTGCACACCTTTAATCCTAGCACTTGGGAGGCAGAAGTAGGCGGATCTTTGTGAGTTCAAGGCCAGCTTGGTCTACAGAGTGAGTTCCAGGACAGCTGGAGCTACAGGGAGACCCTGTCTCAAAAAGACTGCCCCCCCAAAAGGCACAAAATTCATTTCTTTAGAAGCATAAGCATTCATATCATCAAGTTCTATTGTACAGTTGTGTCCGACTAACTTCTGGGATGCTGCCTGATGTAATATTATTTCTTTTAAATTAGTTCTAGTTTTGTTTGGGATAAAAGCCCAGGAACAAATTGCTTTTTTCAATGGGAAATAAATAAATAACCTCAAATGGCAAACCATGAAAATAAAATAATCTTCTCTAATGATTTTTAGACTTATCAGGTGTTAGATAATCTAAGTTTAAATATCATTGTTCTACGGTTTCTGCTGTAGCACGTCGTATAATTGTGCTTCCTGCCAATTTCAACTGACATTTTAAATAAGTAATCTAAGCCTGAAAAGTTAAATATTATTTGGGTCTGATTTTGCCTTGGAAATAGAGTTTGAGTTGGCTCAGCGAAGAGTAAAAGAATTTGTTTTTCTACTCCTACTGAGTCATAGCTAAAAGATTCATTTAAGTACACACATCCCTTATCTGCTAAAGAGCAAATAAGGAAAAAATGGAATGAGTACCAAATAAATACATTTTCTAAGTATGGCTTTTAGAAAATCTCCTACATATTTATTTATTATCACTATTAGAAGCCATAAGAGTTTACTCTTTTCTAAAAAATATTTTATTATTTTTAGTTTTCATATATATGAGTGTTTTGCCTGCATATGTGTAAGTGCACTTGTGTCATGCAATGCCCTCAGAGTCAGAAGAAGGCATCAGATTCTCTAGATCCGAAGTTATGGATAGTTGTTAGCTGCTATATGGGTGCTGGGAATCCAACCTGCTCCTCTGCAAGAGCTGTCAATGCTCTTAACTGCCAAGCCATCTCTCCAGCCCCAACAGAGAGCTTACTCTTTAGGATTCAGTTTATAATTCTGAAACTTTTTGAAAGAACATCCTATGCCTGACACACTAGTGTTTGTTTAATTCATCCTGTGCCCATGCCCTTATAGGAAGATAATTTCCTGTAATTATATAATATTATGATTTGTTAATATATCTGTGAATCTATGACTACAAAATTTGTCCTTGAATAAATCAAATATGCAGTATAATATCTTCTGTCTAATATCTATATGAGTGTGCAATGCAAGGGACTGGGATAATATGTACTTGTAATGATTTCTTTCGGATTCAGAATGATCACTACATTATTTTTCCAGATAAAATGAAACAATTTGGCAATGTTTAAGGTTCACACTTTCTTTTTATTTTTTTGGTCTTTTCGAGACAGGATCTCCCTGTAGCCCCAGCTGTCCTGGAACTCACTATGCATAGACCAGGCTGGTCTTGAACTCACAAAGATCCTCCTACCTATGCCTCTGGAGTGCTAGGATTAAAGGTGTGTGCCACCACACCTGGCACACTTTCTTATGGTAGAATAAAAAGTCTTCACTCTATCTTCTCTGGGAACCAAATTCATTATTAAATAGCTCTGCTCTCAAAACCATTTTCCAAGTCAAGAAAGGAATTACTTCTGAATGAGTAAGTAAGGTAATCCTTTCTGAGAAGAATTGGCCCTCCCAAAAGAAGTTCCTAATAATATATAAGTAAAATGAATTCATCAGAAAAATAAGTTCCTAATAGTATATAGGTAAAATGAGTCCATCAGAACATTTGACTATGAAGAAACAGATAGAATAAAAAAACTATTTTGACTAAAAATCATAGAGCCTAGTCTACTTGGAAGAGATTTACCTAGTAAAAGAGCTCAAAGCTACTTTCCAAGATGGCAGGTCTTGCTTTTATCAGTGGTTAGCTTAGGAACCAGAAGGTACAATTTCTCCTGTGTTATTTTGGCTGAAACATAAATGAAAGCCCTTTGGTTTGTTAATCTTAGTTATGACTAAAATTAAACTTAAAAAATGCACTTAGTTATAAGGAGATCATCCCACTTACTCGCAAAACAATAAAATGCCCAGGAACAAATCTAACCAAAGACACCAAAGATCTCTACAACAAAAACTTTAAACCCCTGAAGAATGAGATTAAAGAAGACATCAGAAGATGGAAAGACCTCCCATGCTCATGGATTGGAAAAATTAATATAGTAAAAATGTCCATTCTACCAAAATTAATATACAGATTCAATGCAATCCTCATTTTTTAAATTAATTAATTTGTTTATTTATTGGTCTCCCTGTAGCTCTGGCTGTCCTGGAACTCACTCTGTAGACCAGGCTGGACTTGAACTCACAAATATCTGACAGTCTCTGCCTCCCAAGTACTAGGATTAAAGGTGTGTGCCACCACCCCCAGCTTAGTATTTTTCATGTGTATGAATGTACTGTCTGCATGTAGGTTTGTGCACCCGTGTTGTGCAATGCTGTGGAGGTCAAAAGAGGGTGTAGGACTCCCCTGGAACTGGAGCCAAAGACAGTTCTCAGCCACCATGTGGGTGCTGGGGATCGAATCCAGGTACTCTGCAAGAGCAGTTGGCCCTCTTAGCCACTAGGCCATCTCTCCAGCCCCAATTAAAATCCCCAAGAGTTTCTTCACAGACTTGGAAAAAAATCCTTAAATTCATATGGAAAAACAAAAGAACCCCAATAGCCAAAGTAACCCTGAGCAAAAAGAGCAATACAGGGGGGAGCAATATACCAGACTTCAAAGTATATTACAGGGCTATAGTCATAAAAACAGCTAGGTACTTGCACAAAAACAGAGCTGCAGACCAATGGAAAAAATTGAAGATCCAAACTTGAGCACATACACTACCAGCCACCTCATAGTTGACAAAGGAGCCAAGAAGACACAAAGGTGGAAATATAGCATCTTCAGCAAATGGTGCTGGCAAAACTGGACCACCACTTTTGGAAGAATAAAATTAAACCCTTACCTCAACAAAAACCAACTCCAAATGGATCAAAGACCTCAACATGAAACCAGAAACTCTGAAGGTGATAGAAGAAAATGTTGGCAGCAACCTAAAGACATAGGGGTAGGAGAAGACTTTCTAAATCAGGCAACAGCTGCAGAAATAAGGTGGACAATTGACAAGGGCGACCTCATTAAACTCAAAACTTTCTGTACAGTGAAACAATCAATAATGTGAAGAGAAAACCCACAGAGTGGGATGAAATCTTCACCAAATCTGACAGAGCATTAACTCCTAGAATATAAAAACTACTCAAAAAACAAAGAAGTAAGAAAACAAATGTCCCACTCAAAAGATGGAGTAAAATGCTGAACAGAAACTTCACCAGTGAGGAAGTAAAGATGGCTGAGAAACATCTTAAAAAGTGTTCAACATCTCTAATAATTAAGGAAATGCAAGTTAAAACCACTTTAAGGTACCATCTCACTCTGATAAGACTGGCTAAGATCAAGAAAACAAAAGACACCAAATGCTAGTGAGATTGTGGGGAAAGGGGAACACTCATCCACTGCTGGTGGGAATGTAAACTTGTGCAATCACTATGGAAAGCCTTAAAAGACCCAAAATGAGGCTACCACCTGACCCAGCCATACCACTCCTGTGTATATACCTACAGGACTCATCCTACTGCAGAGATACATTCACATCCATGTTTATTACAGCTCTCTTCACAGTAATGAAGAGCTGGATCTTACCCAAGTGCCCCTCAACGAACGAGTGGCTAAAGAAAATGTGGCACATCTACAAAATGGAGTTCTGTTCAGTGATGAAGAAAGATTATATCATGAATTTCCAGGTAAATGGATGGAACAAGAAGATATTATACTAAGTGAAGTTACACAGTCCTAGAAAAACAAACAATGAATGGTATCCCTCATTTGTGAATGCTAACATCAAGCACCTACTTGTAAGGCAAACTGAGTAATGTTAATGTTGTATTTCTCTTTATCTAAAAGCATCTGTGCTCTTATCATGTAAATCCCTTAACAGGCTCTAGAATAAACCTACCACTTATTTTCAGACTTTGTAATTTTGGTATATGGGAGGAGGGTATGTTTGCATATTTTAGAGTAATATAAAATTAAAAGGGAAAAATGTGAATCCCAAACTATGATTTGGAAATAACATACAATTTATTTTCAGACAACATGACTTTAGTATAGGTGTGAAATATAATATATATATATATATATATATGCATGCATATATTCAAACAATACAGATTGGAGGGAACAACAAAAGAACTGAGACAGGGAACTGACTGAAGCAGTAAATTTGCCCCCCCCCACATAACCCTCTGCTTTGAAAAACTTTGAACAGACTCAGAAGGGGATACGGGACATGTAGGACAGGTTGCATGAACTCAGGAAGGATGGGGGGCATGAAGGAGGAAATGAGTCTGGATTGAGCTGAGAAGTGTTGTATGCAATGCACATTAACTTCAATAAAAATATTTACAAAATGCAATAAGTTTTAAAGACTTTTTAAAATAATGTGGCACACCAAATGGAAAATATATAAAACTTACTAGAAATGCAGAAACACTTAAACTTGATTTTAATAATTAGCTTTTTGTTTCACTAGATATTTAGATTAAGGAGCTCACAATCCAATTTAAGTGATATATATGTATGTTCAGAAATACAAATAAGAAGTTGTGATACTTGCAATAGTACATGTGCAAAAAGTAGTCTTGTATAGATGAGGAAGGCTACAGGGATGATAAATGAACACTGCGTGGGACGTCCTGATAAACCTAGCACTCTCCAGTAGTCAAGAGCTAGGTATGCACATGTGTACTCGATTCATTGTTCAAAAGTCACATTGATAGCTAGAAATAGGCCAGAATTCTCCAGAGGAATGGAAGCAGTTGAATGTATATGTCTTATAAAAGTGGATTTATTAGACTGGGTTTTGTACCATAGTGGCTGGGTAGTGCAGCAACGGCCATTGCACACTAGAGTAGTTAAGAACCTGGAGGCTGCTCAGTTCATGAAGCTGGACGCCTGATAAGTCCCTCACCAGTGCCTGAGGCCTGGAGCTCCCTGGAGAGGTCCTGGTGTGCACGCCTGAAGAAGCTGGAGTCCAGTGTCAGCAGAGGAAAAACTTTAGAGTAAACAGGACCTTAGAAGTGCAGCACAAGTTTCAGGTAAAATGACTTACTGGCAGTTATTTTAAGGGACTGGCCGTGATTGTTTCTTCCTTCCTGCTTATGATCTTACTTTCTTCATCCCCCAACAGTTTTTACTTAATGATAAGTACTCCTGAGTAATGGCTGAAACATTGTAAGCAAATGCCTCAGAATCTCTGCACTTTTCTTGTATAGGAACTTCCTTGTCATAGTTGGTAAACTTCCAACCTGAAGCAGCTCCTGAATTCTTCTAGATAGAGTGACTAATCCAAGGTAGGTGATTTCCTTGGTAGACTGTAGCATCTGCCTATGTGAATATTCTGTAGAATGCTCTGTGACAGTGTCGCAATTATATTTCATAACATCCAGTTGGCATTTTATGTATTGATTTAATGTCTCTAGTAGCTCCAAAGATGTTTGATAATTAGTAATTGATATTTCTAGTGACAAAAAAATGAATCACATAAGTATAGCTTTAGATTTTGTCATTTTTTTTTTCAGATTGTTTTTTCCAAGGAAAGTTGTTCAGCTTATCAAGTATATTCTGGCAAACAAATATTGGCATCTCCTAAAATTTGGGTGGTCATAAATTTAGTTCTGTCAGATTATGGTGGACTATCAATTGTTTGAAAAGTGTTGTGCCCCATAGGAAATCTGAATCTTGAAAAATCGCTGTCAACTATGTGATGACTCATTGGATTAAATGCCATTGCATTTGTCTTGGTTGTCAATCCTCTCAAATTACAGCTGTCATTTCACACTTTTAGAAATAAACCAGATTGACATTTTTTAAAGCATCCCCAGAGGGATGCTTTACAATGGAATACCATGTAACCTGTGTGTGTTTGTTCGTGTGTGTGTGTGTGTGTGTGTGTGTGTGTGTGCGTGCACATGCATATGTGATATATGAATGTTTCCATCTTTGGGGTCATGATAATTATATTTATATTCATTACAATGAAGTCAGAGATAAGAAATATCTTACACATATAGATGAACAAACAATATCCACACATAAATTTTTTTGTTTTGTTTTGTTTTGCTTTTTGTCTTTTCGAGATAGGGTCTCCCTGTAGTCCCTGTCCTGCCTAGTTCAAGGCCAGCCTAGTCTACAGAGACTGTTCCAGCTGTCCTGGAACTCACTCTGTAGACTAGGCTGGCCTTGAATTCACAAAGATCCGCCTGCCTCTGCCTCCCAAGTGCTAGGATTAAAGGTGTGCACCACCGTGCCCAGCCACACATAAAATTTAATAAACTACTTGATGATAAAATAGATACAATTTTTACTCTAATGCTAAAAGACTTCTTTGCCAAGAATATTTCCTCTCCATGATACAGAGTCCCTGAATTTTCATAGCCATGGAGTTACAAGGAAACAAATGGCACTAATAAAAAAAGAAAATCAAAGTTATGTGGAAGATAGTATATGTCTTTTATTTCTTCTTTAGTTGGTATAAAGGTGAAATAATGTTGTCCCCAAGTCCAATAATGTTAACTTTCATTATCTTCACAAAAATCTTTATTAATAATCACGGTGATTGGGAATAAAATATATTTTTCTTGGCTATTTGGAATAAATAAAAGAAGATAAACATGGTACCTATCTATTGTGTTGCATAGAAAGATGTATCAAGCTTAACCTTTCGATCCTACTAATGAAGCACATACAATTAGATATTTAGATATTTAAACAGTATAATATATAGCCTTTCGATCCTACTAATGAAGCACACACAATTAGATATATGGGTATTTAAACAGTACTAATTATTATGGTAGGTTACTTTGGTATAGACACAGATGTTTGGATGGTATGTCAATTCATGATCTACATTTTCTTCTGTCAAGTATGGCAGGGTCTTCGTGTGGTTTATAACATCTCCTAACCATTAGAGGATGTAAGCTTGTGACATCAGCCGTGGGTTATCCTCCAAGGAGAGAGCCAATAGCCAATTAGATTTGGGATATGCAGACATATGGCTGCCACTGCTGCACAGTATTTCCAGGCAGATGAGGTGTGCTTGGTGCTGACGGAGGAGTCTTGCTGACTCAAGGAAACCTATATTTGCTTTATTGGTTAGTGGTTGTCTTGGTAACACTCTCTGGCATCCCAGAGACCATCTGTAACTTGCAAGTGCGGTCTCCATACATCTTTCCATGTTTGTATCAGGTCTTCAACAGCAAGTGGCAGCCCATGAAAGAAAACCAGCCAGAGACTGACTAGAGACCAAGACATCAGTCCAGAGAAAGTAGAGTGTTTGCTTCTCATCCACCTGTGCCCCTTTTCTAAGCCTAGGGAACAATCTGCGGAAGAGGGGGCGTGGTAGAATGAAGGGCTTCGATTGGGGTTAATGTGAAACTACAACAATTAGACTGGACACCTCATTTGATCAACTTGATTGAACATACAAGCCCCCTTTCAGGATGGGTGGGGACCCATGAGAGCTGTGTGGGTTGGGAACAACGCTTGCAAATTGTTTTACATGAAGGATGCTTGTCACAAATAATCACCTATTGTTAAAAAAAAAATGAAAACAAAACAAAAAAGCAGAGAAAGATGCAGAAAATTATGGCAGAATGCACGATCTGCGATGGGGTAGGGGTGGGGTGGGGGGGGGGGGAGGGAAGGGGATATATGCCTGAACTGAATTGGAAAATGATGTATGAAATACACAAAGCATCAATAAAAATAAATTTAAAAAAATATATCAAATACAAATAGGGAATATTATATCTAATTTTTCCTTTTGTTTTATCTTCTTAGAGTACATGTTTTTAAATTTTTTTATTTATTCTTTATGTGTATGAATGTACTGTCTGCATGCAGGTCTGTGCACCCGTGTCCTCCAATGCCACAGAGGTCAGAAGAGGGCGTCGGATTCCCCTGGAATTGGAGTTAAAGACGGTTCTCAGCCACCATGTGGGTGCTGGGGATCGAACCCGGATCTTCTGCAAGAGCAGTCGGCACTCTTAACCGCTAGGCCATCTCTCCAGCCCCAGAATACATGTTTTTTATTCCATTGGGTAATTAATGGTAGAGAAAGAATGAGGAACAGATAAAACTGAAAACTTACTAACATGGTTTAATTTCCCACCTTTGTTATTTAATTATTGAGTACTGACATAACGAAACATCTAATGAATTCTCTTCAAAATGAAAAAAAAAAAAAGGAATGTGTCTAGACACTTCTGGAAGGGGTCATCTGGTTCCATTTAGATTCTGAAGAGAGAAGGGCAAAATAATATGCAAAGAGAGAACTTCTAACTTAGCTACTTGACTGTCATCCCCAATCTTACCACATCCAATATTCAGAAAGTTGAAGAGGTTAAACACACACATTTACTTTGATTTCTTCCATTGTGTATATGTTTAAAATATGTGCTTAGTTATTTATTTATTTTTTTTTTGTATTCCATGGAGAAAAATCTTACTAGTTTAAATTCTATCCACATGTATCTTTGACTGGAGAGAATGTTGATTTTTTTTTCTTTTTAGTAAGCCATTAAATTAGCTTATTCAATGAACCCAATTGTTTTAAAACAAGAATTTGACAGACTATGAGTATAGCTTATTAATTGAATCCACATTTGTTTCATAAATGAATAATGCTGCTACTAAAAACATTTCTTGCTGGACAAAAATGGAAGGGAAAAGGGGAAACATCCATGGAAACTTTCTCTTGTCTGTGTTCAACTGTGGCAATCAGTAGTTTGACCTTTCATTTTAATTCCTAAATTCTTCCCAAAAGTCGTAATTTAAATTTGGTATACAAAATTTCTAAAGCAACAACAATATAGTCCTTTTTTCATTTGTCTCCGTGAGATCTCCCCCTCAAAAGTAGAGAATGAAGACTGGTCAATTAAGGACTTGAGGCATTTGAAGACTTGTTGGACTGAGGACAGGATTGGAAGCCCTTCTGAACACTTGGATGGGAGCTTCATAGGGCTTGAAATCTTAGGAAGTTCTTTATGAATAATTTCAACACTGTGTGGTTAAAGCAATAAAAACATTCACTAGACTAAGTTATATGTGAATTAATTGTACAGTACTAGTATATAAGGTTCTTTTATTTATTACTAATACCTCCTCCCCAGGTAGTTTCTAGTAACTCTCTTGTTGCAAAGAATGGCTAAGCCAGTATTTCAGTCTCATATTCTTACATATTTCTTCTCCTTATGTATGTGGCAGGAAATTTATGAGCTCTTGTTATCATCTATCATCTACTAATCAATCAGCTATATCTATCTATCTATCTATCTATCTATCTATCTATCTATCTATCTATCTTTCCACCCAAACATCCATGTGGAGGTGTGTTGGTTTTTTGTTCCTTTCTAGGTATTTTACACCATTTTTCCCTTCGTGTACTATGGTGTCTTTGTGTGTCTGTGTGTCTGTGTGTGTGTGTGTCTGTGTGTCTGTGTGTGTGTGTAAAATGATGGGTCAGATGACATTGCATTAGTCACAACAAGACTTACTAATTTTTACAAGCTGCTGCCTTAGTCAACAGAGGGAGCAAGCTGATCAGAGTCCACAACAACATGACACAGCAACATGACTTCAACATTATCTCTTGAGTGTTAGCAGCAATTGGCTGCTGTCAGAGTTGATCCATCCTGTACAGTGGGGGTTTTAACTCCTGTCCATCTTGTATTTCACTTCTACTCTCCAGCTTGCTATCATCTTGCTCAGCTTGGCTGGTTTGTATAAGCGTTTCTGTGCATCTGTCCAGTGAGATCACCTGAAGAGCTTAGCTGGCTTTTGCTGTTGTGGGATGAAGTTTGTTGATGACAGAGAAAATGAGAGAAGTTCTCCTCACCTGAGACATTCCAGGGCTACAGGGCCAAGGATGCTCTTGATGCTAGGGGCAGTGAAAGAGAGAGCTGAATAATATTTAAAAGAGCATTGGAGAATATGTAAAATAGAGCCAAGGTCTGGGCACAAGAACAAATGAACAAAGGGAGCAGCTTTCAAAAAAAAAAAAAGATAGACAGATAGAAAAAGTTACAGAGTCAAAAGTTCAGAGATTAAAAAGAAGAAATCAAAGGAAAACTGGCTTTTAAGAAGGTAGTGATCTCAAGTGATTGAATCCAATATTATTTGAAAAACTGGAATTGAGAGGTGATTGACTTGCTCTGGCTAGCTTAATTAGGTCATGGAGTAGGTATGGTTGGGAACCCAGGACCTTTGTTCTCCCACCTTCATTTGCTGCTCTGATTCTGACAATATTTTAGACGAAGCCACCATATTGACCAAACAGCTGCTCTTTTCTTGACTTCCCTGCTTTTGTGCTGTCTGAATCTACTCTTTACTGCAGCTTATCCTTTAGATTTATGCTTCTCAGAAATGCCTTTAATAGATGTCTAAGTATGTTCACACAGATGCCTGCTGACCTGAATGCCCACAAAGGCAAACTCGGGAGCTAGGCCCATTTTCTCAGGCCTTGGTCTCTGTCTTCTGGCTCCTTCCTATCCCTGTGCAGCTCAGCTGCTCTACCTTCCACATGTCCACTGCTAACCACCAGAGCCAAGGCAGGACATTAATCTGTTAATCTCCTGTCTCTGTTTTTTTTTTTTAATTTCTATAGTACTGCTTATTTCATTCCACAGGTACTCTGCCACTGATGTCTATTAAAATTTTACATTTATTTTTTCACTTGCAATATGTTTTTGAATGACTTGCATGTAAGTTTTCTAATTTATTTAGCAAATACTTGGTGTGTGCCTACCTGGCTGGACATATCTTCTGGAGATAAGGCAAAGAACTCAAAGAACAAATTCCTGTTTGTATTGAATATGTTCTAGATTGCTTTCTATTGCTGTGACAAAACATTCTGACCAAAACCAACTTGGGGAGGAAAGAGTTTATTTGGCTCATATTTCTGGGCTCACAGTTCATCACTGAGGAAGCCCAACATGGGAACTCTGGGCAGGAACCTGGAGGTAGGAGCTGAAGCACAGACCATGGAGGAATGCTCCATATTGCCTTGCTCCCCTGACCCATGGTCAGCCTGCTTTATTTTATTTATTTATTTATTTATTTATTTATTTTTATTTTTTCTGTATGAATGCTTTATGTGCATGTAATGTAAGTGTACCCATGTCATGCAGTGCTCTCAGAGGATAGAAGAAGACATCAGATCACCTGGAATTGGAGTTATGGACAGTTAGCTGACATGTGGGTGCTGGGATTTGAACTGGAGTCTTCTTTAAGAACATCCAGTGTTCTTAAACATTGAGCCACCTTTCCAGCCCTCTCAGTCTGCTTTATTATACAATACATGATAATCTGCTCAGGGGTCCACAGTTAGATGGCCATCACTCAACAATCAAGAATATATCCCACAGATGTGGCCATAAGCCTGTCTGATAGAGAAAATTCCCCAATTGAGGCTCCCTCAACCCAGGTGTGTCAAGTTGACACTAAAGCTATCCAGCACAGAGTAGGAATTTTAATACAAAAATCTTAATATCACAATTGTACAATGTAAAAAATGCACAGAGTAGGTATTTTAATACAATTATTTTTATCTGTGGGTGACATGTATTTTTTTATATTTTTTAATCAAATCTAGACCCATGTCCCACACCCTATCCCCCCGCCACACCAGAGCTCATGCATTCTGCCAAACATGCTTTTCATCTCTTTCTTAGTCTTTCTCAATATTCTCCATGTGGAACTTGACAGTTTTGAGCAGAAGTTCACTGCTTCAGTCAGTTCTTTGATGCAGTCCTTTCTGTTGCTGTTGTTGTTGTTGTTGTTGTTGTTGTTGTTGTTGTTTCCAATATGCATCACTCCCAACTGCTTTGGACAAAAGCTCAAGGGGCCATGCACAAGAAATACTTAAAAATAGGTAATTGGCACTAGCATCCAGAGATGAGGGATACCATTCGTCGTTTGTTTTTCTGGGACTGTGTTACTTCACTCAGTATGATATCTTCTAGCTCCAGCCATTTTCCTGCAAAGCTCATAATGTCGTCTTTCTTTACTGTTGCATAGAACACCATTGTGTAGATGTACCACATTTTCTCTATCCACTCATCAGGTGAGGGGCATTTGGGTTGGTTCCAGCTCCTTGCTATTGTGAAGAGAGCTGAAATAAACATGGCCGTGCATGTATCACTGCGGTGGGGTGAGTCATGGGGGTACATGCCTAGGAGTGGTATGGCTGGGTCGGGTGGCAAGTTCATTCCAAGTCTTCCAAGAGTTCTCCACACTGCTTTCCATAGTGGCTGCACAAGTTTACATTTCCATCAGCAGTGGATGAGTGTTCCCCTTTCCCCACAACCTCTCCAGCACTTGGTATCATTTGTTTTCTTGATCCTAGCCAGTCTTATTGGAGTAAGATGATATCTTAAAGTGGTTTTGATTTGCATTTCCTTAATGATTAGTGATGTTGAACACTTCTTAAGGTGTTTCTCAGACATCTCTAATTCCTCACTTGTGAAGTCTCTGTTCAGCTCTTTGCTCCATCTATTGAGTGGGTCATTTGTTTTCTTTCTTCTTTGTTTTTTGAGTAGTTTATATATTCTGGAAATCAATGCTTTGTCAGATGTATCTGCAGTGAAGGTTTCCTCCCACTCTGTGGGATTTCTCTTCACTTCCTTGATTGTTTCTTTTGATGTACAGAAGCTTTTGAGTTTGATGAGGTCCCATTTGTCAATTGTCGACCTTAATTCTTGTGCAGCTGCTGTCTGATTTAGGAAGTCTTTTCCTATGCCTATGTCTTGTAGTCTGCTGCCAACTTTTTCTTCTATCACCTTCAGAGTTTGGGGTTTCACGTTGAGGTCTTTAATC
>VZQC01007141.1:543618-632365 GCA_009823505.1 Rhizomys pruinosus | reverse complement strand
AACTAAAAAGGAGAATTATAGACCCATCTCCCTCATGAACACAGATGCCAAAATTCTAAACAGAATACTGGCAAATCGCATACAGACCCACATCAAGAAGATCATCCATCATGACCAAGTTGAATTCATACCAGAGATGCAGGTATATTTCAACATATGAAAATCAATAAACATCGTCAAACACATAAATGGAATGAAAGACAAAAACCACACCATCAGCTCAATTGATGCTGAAAAAGCCTTTGACAAAATCCAGCATCCCTTCATGCTTAAAATCCTAGAAGGAATTCGATTGGAGGGATCATTCCTCAATGTAATCAAAGCCGTATACAGGAAACCCACAGCCAATATCATCCTAAATGGGGAAATGACAAATTTTTAATGTTACAATTGTACAATGTAAAAAATTCATAGATTTTTCTATGTTTAATTATACATAGCCTACTCTTCAGTGACAAGTTTTTACATGCCAAAATTTGCTGTGCAAAGTATGTTGTGCAGGAGAATTAATAAGATTGTTAACCAATAGAGAAAGCAAAAGAAACTGTATGTGCTATGAAGGCATAAAAATGGCTCCTTACATAAAAATACTTACATATTATTAAAGTAGATATATAAATACAATTACAATAATGGTGGTGATATGTGTTCAAAATAAATAAAATAGTACTCTGTACAATGTTTTATATTGTATGCATTTGTCTGTTATAATAGGCACATCTTACATAATTTGTAATATATGTATTTTGTTATATGCAATATGTGTATTATATGATATGTAATATTCTGTGTTAACAAGTTTAGGCTAAGAGTAAAATATCATAAGCAAAATGCCTTGAGAATATTTGTGTATTTCTGTCCATGTTGTCTAGAATTTGATCTTCCTTTGAAAGATCATATAAATTCCTTATCCCAAGTAGATAGTCAAAATCCAGGATGGAGGATAACCATTCTGATTTTACTCATATAGGTGTACTGTCAAGTCAGCACAGAGAGAATCTAGACTGAGAAACCCACAAGGCTACGTGCCCAACAGTTTCGTTTTGAATTTCATGTATGGTGCTGGCAGATAAGAGGATTCCAACCCAATTTTTCATTGTTATGCAACAAGAATGTTCTTTCTTTCCAGGGAGCCTGATGGGATGCCTGGCTGTTAAATGCTAGGAGATTAGGTATCTTCTGCACTAAATTTACTAGCTAGATAAATATAGGGTTCTCAGCTTTCAGAGTATATATATATATATATATATAAGCTTTCATTTGTCAGTCATGTCCCAAGCAAGAGACGAGTTCTGGTGATGTCCTTTGTTTGCTTGTTCCTTTCATTTGTTGAGACTGAATAGGAGCACTTATTTAAACAGGTTCTCACGTCTGCACTGAAAGCAACATCCCCAGGATCCTGGACTCCATGGAGACTCCCAAGATGACTGACACGAGGAGAGGCAGAGTAAGGACAGCAGGACACCACTGCCCATAGAAACTCCCATCTATCCCATCTGTAATTCATTCTTTGTTTCTCAAGTTTTCTAACACCACATACGCCCCTGAAAAGCTGGCAGATGATTCATATGGGTTTATTTTTATGACCCCATGGTTTCGCTCTATTCAATATTTGGGGGGAAATACCAACTCTCATGCTGACTTCTTTCATTAAATGTATGTCTTAAAATTATAATAGATAAAATATATATATATAATAATATATAAACTCTGAAAAGCTGCAGAACCCCTATTATTTATCTAGCTAGTAAATTTAGTGCAGAAGATACCTAATCTCCTAGCATTTAACAGCCAGGCATCCCATCAGGCTCCCTGGAAAGAAAGAACATTCTTGTTGCATAACAATGAAAAATTGGGTTGGAATCCTCTTATCTGCCAGCACCATACATGAAATTCAAAACGAAACTGTTGGGCACGTAGCCTTGTGGGTTTCTCAGTCTAGCTTCTCTCTGTGCTGACTTGACAGTACACCTATATGAGTAAAATCAGAATGGTTATCCTCCATCCTGGATTTTGACTATCTACTTGGGATAAGGAATTTATATGATCTTTCAAAGGAAGATCAAATTCTAGACAACATGGACAGAAATACACAAATATTCTCAAGGCATTTTGCTTATGATATTTTACTCTTAGCCTAAACTTGTTAACACAGAATATTACATATCATATAATACACATATTGCATATAACAAAATACATATATACACGAAGGAATCTATCATGTAACGTATCGATGAAGCAATATTATATAGTACAGACAATTATTAATGCAATTAACAAATTATAAAAAACATGTGTACAAAGTGACTATTGTTTATTATATTGAAACACATTTCACCACATAGTGAATCGGTATATATATCTACTTTAATAATATGTAAGTATTTTTATGTAAGGAGCCATTTTTATGCCTTCATAGCACATACAGTTTCTTTTGCTTTCTCTATTGGTTAACAATCTTATTAATTCTCCTGCACAACATACTTTGCACAGCAAATTTTGGCATGTAAAAACTTGTCACTGAAGAGTAGGCTATGTATAATTAAACATAGAAAAATCTATGAATTTTACATTGTACAATGTAACATTAAAAAATTTTATTTCCCCCCATTAGGATATAATTGGCTGGTTTCTGTGATATGGCTTTGATTACATGAGGAATCATCCCTCCACGAAATCCTCCTAGGATTTTAAAGCATGAAGGATGCTGGATTTGTCAAAGGCCTTTTCAGCATCAATTGAGCTGATGGTGGTTTCTTCATTTCCATTATGTGTTGACGATGTTTATTGATTTCCATATGTTGAATCATTACCGGCATCTGTATGAATTCAACTTGGTTCATGATGGATGATCTTCTGATGTAGGTCTGTATGCGGATTTGCCAGTATCCTGTTTAGAATTTTTCATCTGTGTTCATTAAGGAGATGGGTCTATAGATCTCCTGTTTATTGTATCTTTTGCCTGGTTTTCGTAATAGAGTGGATGCTGGCTCATAGAAGAATTTGGGAGAATTCCCCTGTGTATCTCTTAAACAGTCAGTAATATGTGGTAATTCTTGTTGAAGAATGTTTTATGAATTCTGCTGCTGAAAACCTTGGGCCTGCGGCTTTTTTTTTGGGAGGTTTCTTATTATATTCTCAATTTCTTCATGTATTATGGGTCAGCAAGGCTGCCCCTTATCACCACCTTTCAGTATAAGTGCTTGAAACACGTGCTAGAGCAATAAGGGCAAGAAATGGAAATTAAAAGAAACTAAATGAAAAGAGGAAGTCAAGCTGAGCCCTATTTGTGGATGATATGATTATTTACTTAAGGGAAGCTAAAAAAACTCCACCAGAAAATCCTAGAAACCAAATTAACAGATTCAGCAAAGTGACACGGATACAAAAATTAACCTGAAAAAATAAATGGCTTCTTTACACCAACAACGAAAGCAACTGGAGAAAGATCAAAGAGACCTTCCTACTCAGAAAGCCTCAAAAACAATGAAAATACCTAGGAACAAAACATAATCAAAGACATCAATGAAATCTCTACAACAAAAATTTAAACCTTTTGAAAGAAAATTGAAGAAAACATCAGAAGAGGGAAAAACCTGCCACCGAGCTCAGGATGGGGAAAATTGACATTGTTAAAATGTGCATTCTACCAAAACTCTTTATAGATTTAACACAATTCCAATCAAAATCCCAAGAATTTCTTCACGGCTTGGAAAAAAAAGTCCCTTAAAATTAATTGAAAATCAAAGACCCTGAATAGCCAAAAACAACCCTGAGCAAGAAAAAAGAGCTACAACAGGGGATCTCTATACCAGACTTCCAAAACTCATTTAACTTACAGACTATATTCATAAAAACATTCTGATATTGGCACAGAAAACAGACCTGGACCAATGGAACAAAACTGAAAGATCCAAACTTGAGCACATACAATTCAGACCATCTCATATTTGACCAAGGGGCCAAGAAGACACATATTGACAAAAGACAGCGATCTTCAGCAAGTGGTTTGCAAAACGGATCACGCACTGGAAGATGAAATTAAATTCCTACCTCTTGACCTGTACAAAAGTCAATTTGAGATGGATTAAAGACCTTCAACGTGAACCCCAAACTCAAAGCAATAGAAGAAAAATTGGGCAGCAGACTACAAGACAATGGCGTAGAAAACTTCCTAATCAGACAGCGACGAACAAGAATTAAGGTCGACAATTGACAAATGGGATCTCATTAAACTCAAAAGCTTCTGTACATCAAAAAAACAATCAAGGAAGTGAAGAGAAATCCCACAGGAGTGGGAGGAAACCTTCAAACCTTCACCGCAGAAACATCGCACAAAGCATTGATGTCCAGAATATATCTACACTCAAAAAAACAAGAAAAGAAGAAAACAAATGACCAACTCAATAGATGGGAGCAAAAGAGCTGAACAGAGGGACTTCACAAGTAGAGATTAGAGATGTCTGAGAAACACCTTAAGAAGTGTCAACATCACTAATCATTACAGGAAATGCAAAAGCAAAACCACTTTAAGATATAATCTTAATCCATAAGGACTGGCTAGGATCAAGAAAACAATGATACCAAGTGCTGGAATGAGTTGTGGGAAAGGGAAACACTCATCCACGCTGATGGAATGTAAACTTGTGCAAGCACTATGGAAAGCAGTGGGGAGAACTCTTGGAAGACTTGGAATGAACTTGCCACCCGAACCCAGCCATACCATTCCTAGGCATGTACCGTCATGACTCACCCCACCGCAGTGATACATGCACGGCCAGATTTATTCAGCCTTCTTCACAATAGCAAGAGCTGGAAACCAACCCAAATTGCCCCTCACCTGATGAGTGGCATAGAGAAAATGTGTACATCTACACAATGGTGTTCTATGCAACAGTAAAGAAAGACGACATTATGAGCTTTGCAGGAAATGGCTGGAGCGAGGAGATATCATACTGATAAACCCATTAAGTAAACCACAGTCACAGAAGAAAGAAAAACGCGAAACATGGTATCCTGCATCTCTGGATCTATGCCAATTACCTATTTTAGTAATTGTCTGTGTCTATAGGCCCCTGTAGCGTTTGTTCCACAAGCAGTGGAAGTGATGCATATTTGAAACAACTAACACAACAACACAGACAACAACAACAGAAGAGGACTGCATCAGAAGAACTGAGTGAAACAGTGAAATTTTGCTCAAAACTTTCAACTTCCACATGGAGAAATTGAGAAAGACTAAGAAAGAGATGAAAAGCAGTGCAGAATGCATGAGCTCTGGGTGGGTGGGGATAAGGGTATGGGACATGGGTCTAGATTGATTAAAAGATATAAAAATAATACATGTCACCCACAGATAAAAATAATTGTATTAAAATACCTACTCTGTGCATTTTTTACATTGTACAATTGTGATTATGAAGCTCTTTTGTATTAAAATTCCACCTGTGCGCTGGATAGCTTTAGTGTCAAGACTTGACCTCACCTGGGTTGAGGGGAGCCTCAATTGGGGAATTTTCTCTACCAGACAGGGCGATGCCACATCTGTGGTATATATTCTTGATTGTTGAGTGTGGCCATCTAACTGTGGACCCCTGAGCAGATTATCATGTGTTGTATAATAAAGCAGACTGGAGAGGGCTGGAAGGTGGCTCAATGTTTAAGAACACTGGATGTTCTTAAAGAAGACTCCAGTCAAATCCCAGAACCCACATGTCAGCTAACTGTCCATAACGCCAATTCCAGGTGATCCAGTACCCTCTTCTAGTCCTCTAGAGCACTGCATACATGGTACACTTACATTACATGCACATAAAGCATTCATACAGAAAAAATAAAAATAAATAAATAAATAAAAAATAATAAAATAAAGCAGGCATGGACCATGGGTCAGGGGAGCAAGGCAATATGGAGCATTCCTGTCCAGGTCTGTGCTTCAGCTCCTACCTCCAGTTCCTGCCCAGAGTTCCCATGTGGGCTTCCTCCAGTGATGAACTGCGACCCAGAATGTAGGATGAATAAACCCTTCCTTCCCAAACTCGGTTTTGGTCATAGTGTTTAATCAAATCAATAGAAAGCTAATCTACGAACATATTCACTACAAACCAGGAATTGGTTCTTGATTCTTTCCTTATCTCCAAGAATGTCCACCAGGTAGGCACACACAAGTATTGCTAAAATAAATTAGAAAACTACATGCAATCATTGCAAAAAACATATTGCAAGTGAAAAAATAAATGTAAAATTTTAATAGACATCAGTGGCAGAGTACCTGGTTGGAAGAAGAGTTCAAGCAAAGACTATAGAAAATTAAAAAAAAAAACAGAGACAGGAGATTAACAGATTAATGTCCTGCCTTGGCTCTGGTGGTTAGCAGTGGACATGTGGAAGGTAGAGCAGCTGAGCTGCACAGGGATAGGAAGGAGCCAGAAGACAGAGACCAAGGCCTGAGAAAATGGGCCTAGCTCCCGAGTTTGCCTTTGTGGGCATTCAGGTCAGCAAGTGCAGGCATCTAAGCACTCAGCAGGCATCTGTGTGAACATACTTAGACATCTATTAAAGGCATTTCTGAGAAGCATAAATCTAACGGATAAGCTGCAGTAAAGAGTAGATTCAGACAGCACAAAAGCAGGGAAGTCAAGAAAAGAGCAGCTGTTTGGTCAATATGGTGGCTTCGTCTAAAATATTGTCAGAATCAGAGCAGCAAATGAAGGTGGGAGAACAAAGGTCCTGGGTTCCCAACCATACCTACTCCATGACCTAATTAAGCTAGCCAGAGCAAGTCAATCACCTCTCAATTCCAGTTTTTCAAATAATATTGGATTCAATCACTTGAGATCACTACCTTCTTAAAAGCCAGTTTTCCTTTGATTTCTTCTTTTTAA
Organism: Rhizomys pruinosus; assembly: GCA_009823505.1. Classification (NCBI taxonomy): domain Eukaryota; kingdom Metazoa; phylum Chordata; class Mammalia; order Rodentia; family Spalacidae; genus Rhizomys; species Rhizomys pruinosus. Next base: position 625,478 of record VZQC01007141.1, on the reverse strand, counting down.
TCTCTGAACTTTTGACTCTGTAACTTTTTCTATCTGTCTAGGTCTTTTGTTTTTTGAAAAGACTGTTCCCTTGTGCGTTGTTCTTGGCCCACGACCTTGGACTCTGATTGACATATTCTCCAATGCTCTTTTAAATATTATTCAGCTCTCTCTTTCACTGCCCCTAGCATCAAGAGCATCCTTGGCCCTGTAGCCCTGGAATGTCTCAGGTGAGGAGAACTTCTCTCATTTTCTCTGTCATCAACAAACTTCATCCCACAACAGCAAAAGCCAGCTAAGCTCTTCAGGTGATCTCACTGGACAGATGCACAGAAACGCTTATACAAACCAGCCAAGCTGAGCAAGATGATAGCAAGCTGGAGAGTAGAAGTGAAATACAAGATGGACAGGAGTTAAAACCCCCACTGTACAGGATGGATCAACTCTGACAGCAGCCAATTGCTGCTAACACTCAAGAGATAATGTTGAAGTCATGTTGCTGTGTCATGTTGTTGTGGACTCTGATCAGCTTGCCCCCTCTGTTGACTAAGGCAGCAGCTTGTAAAAATTAGTAAGTCTTGTTGTGACTAATGCAATGTCATCTGACCCATCATTTTACACACACACCACCAACACACAGCACACACACACACAGGACACACAGGACACACAAAGACACCATAGTACACGAAGGGAAAAATGGTGTAAAATACCTAGAAAGGAACAAAAAACCAACACACCTCCACATGGATGTTTGGGTGAAAGATAGATAGATAGACTAGTAGATAGATAGATAGATAGATAGGATAGATATAGCTGATTGATAGTAGATGATAGATGATAACAAGAGCTCATAAATTTCCTGCCACATACATAAGGAGAAGAAATATGTAAGAATATGAGACTGAAATACTGGCTTAGCCATTCTTTGCAACAAGAGAGTTACTAGAAACTACCTGGGGAGGAGGTATTAGTAATAAATAAAAGAACCTTATATACTAGTACTGTACAATTAATTCACATATAACTTAGTCTAGTGAATGTTTTTATTGCTTTACCCACACAGTGTTGAAATTATTCATAAAGAACTTCCTAAGATTTCAAGCCCTATGAAGCTCCCATCCAAGTGTTCAGAAGGGCTTCCAATCCTGTCCTCAGTCCAACAAGTCTTCAAATGCCTCAAGTCCTTAATTGACCAGTCTTCATTCTCTACTTTTGAGGGGGAGATCTCACGGAGACAAATGAAAAAAGACGTATATGTTGTTGCTTAGAAACAGATTTTGTATACCAAATTTAAATTACGACTTTTGGGAAGAATTTAGGAATTAAAATGAAAGGTCAAACTACTGATTGCCACAGTTGAACACAGACAAGAGAAAGTTTCCTGATGTTCCCCTTTTCCCTTCCCATTTTTGTCCCAGCAAGAAAAGTTTTTAGTAGCAGATTATTGCATTTATGAAAACAAATTGTGGATTCAACTTAATGAAGCATACAAATAAAGGGTCTGTCAAATTCTTGTTTACAACCAATTGGGTTCATTGGAAAAAGCTAATTTAAGGCACTAAAAAGAAAAAAAAATTCAAACATTCTCGTCCAGTCAAAGATACATGTGGATAGAATTTAAACTAGTAAGATTTTTCTCCATGGAATACAAAAAAAAAATAACATAAATAACTAAGCCAATATTTTATCTACCTACTGGAAGAAGATTCAAAAAATGTGTGTGTTTAAGCCTCTTCAACCTTTCTGAATATTGGATGTGGTAAGATTGGGGATGACAGTCAAGTAGCTAAGTTAGAAGTTCTCTCTTTGCATATTATTTTGCCCTTCTCTCTTCAGAATCTAAATGGAACCAGATGACCCCTTCCAGAAGTGTCTAGACACATTCCTTTTTTTTTGGTATTGTGGTGAGAGAATTCATTGATGTTTCTATGCAGTTACTCATAATAAATAACAAAGGTGGAAATTAAACGCATGTTAGTAAGTTTTACTTTTATCTTTTCCTCATTCTGTTCTCACGCAGTTAAGTACCCGAGATGGAATAAAAAAACTTCTGGGCTGGGAGAGAATGCCTAGCGGTTCAAGGGGAGTGCCGACTGGCTCTGCCAGAAGATCCGGGTGTCGATCTCCCAGGCACCCACTGGTGGCTAGAACAGTCCCAAACAAAGTTCCATCTGGCGGCCAAGCCCTCCACTGACGCCCCTCTTCTGACCTCTGTGCATGAACACACACAAAAAAAAAAAAAACCTGCATGCAGACAGACATTCATACACATTGGAAAGAATAAATAAAAAATTTAAAAACATGTACTCTAAGAAGATAAAACAAAAACAAATTAGATATAATATCCCTTGATTATATATTTAATATTTTTATGCATTGCTTTTTGTATTTCATACATCGTTTCATGTGCCAATTCAGTTCAGCATATATCCCCTTCCCCTCCCCCCCCCCCCACCCCACCCCTACCCATCGCAGATCGTGAATTCTGCCATAAGTTTTCTGCATCTTTCTGGCTTGTTTTGTTTTCATTTTTTGTAACAATAGGTGATAATTTTAGTACAAGCATCCTTCATTAAAACCAATTTGTCAAGCAGTTGTGCCCAAACGCCACACAGCTCATGGGTCCCCACCATCCAGCGGGGGGTTAGGGCTTGTATGTTCAATCAAGCTTGATCAAATGAGTGTCCAGTTCATATTGTTGTAGTCTCACAAACCCCAATGCCGAAGCCCTGACATTCTACCACGCCCCCTCTTCCGCAATTGTTCCCTAGGCTTAGAAAAGGGCCACAGGCGGACAAGAAGCAAAACACTCTACTTACTCTGGAGATGATGTCTTGGTTTCTCTAGTCACGTCTCTGGCTGTCTTTCGATGGGCTGCCAAGCTTGCTGTGGGAAGACCTGATACCAAACATGGAAAGAGTATGAGACGCACTTGGTCAAAGATACAGATGGTCTCTGGGATGCCAGAGAGTGTACCAAAGACCACTTAAAAACCAATAAAGCAAATATAGTCTCCTTGAGTCAAGCAAAGACTCCTCCGTTCAGCACCAGCTACCACCTCATCTGCCTGGAAATACTGTGGCAGCAGGTGGCAGCCATATGTCTGCCAAATCTAATTGGCTATCAGCTCTCTCCTTGGAGGAATAAACCCACGGCTGATGTCACAAGCTACATCCCTAAGGTTAGGAAGATGTTATAAACCAAGGAGAGAGCCTGCCATACTTGACAGAAGAAAAATGTAGATCATGAATTGTGACATACCATCACAACATCTGTGTCTATACCAAGACGTAACCGTACCATATAATTAGTACTGTAAATTACCCATTATATCTAATTGTGTTGCCGTTCATTAGTGGATCGAAAGCTATATATATACTGGTTTAAAATCTAAAACTATCTAATTGTATGTGCTTCATCAGTAGGATAAGGTTAAGCTTGCATACATCTTTCTATGCAACCACAATAGATTAGACCATGTTTATCTTCTATTCGATTTATCCAAAAGCCAAGAAAAATAATATTTTATTCCCAATCACCGTGATTATTAATAAAGATTTTTGTGAAGATAATGAAAGTTAACATTATTGGACTTGGGGACAACATTATTTCACCTTTATACCAACTAAAGAAGAAATAAAAGACATATACTGTCTTCCACATAACTTGATTTTCTTTTTTTATTAGTGCCATTTGTTTCCTTGTAACTCCATGGCTATGAAAATTCAGGGACTCTGTATCATGGAGAGGAAATATTCTTGGCAAAGAAGTCTTTTAGCATTAGAGTAAAAATTGTATCTATTTTATCATCAAGTAGGTTTATTAAATTTTATGAGTGGCTGGGCACGGTGTGCACACCTTTAATCCTAGCACTTTGGGAGGCAAGAGGCAGGCGATCTTTGTGAATTCAAGCCAGCCTTAGGCTACAGAGTGAGTTCCAGACAGCTGAAACATCTTCTGTTAGACTAGGCTGGCCTTGAACTAGGCAGGACAGGGACTACAGGGGAACCCTATCCGAAAAGACAAAAAGCAGAAACAAAACAAAACAAAAAATTTATGTGTGATATTGTTTGTTCATTCTATTGGTGTAAGAGATCTCTTATCCTGACTCCATATTGTAATGAATATAAATATAATTATCATGACCCCAAAGATGGAAACATTCATATATCACATATGCATGTGCACGCACACCACCACACCACACCACACACACACACGAAACAAAACACACCCACAGGTTACATGGTGATTCCATTGTAAAGCATCCCTCTGGGGATGCTTTAAAAAATGTCAATCTGGTTTATTTCTAAAAGTGTGAAATGACAGCTGTAATTTGAGAGGATTGACAACCAAGACAAATGCAATGGCATTTAATCCAATGAGTCATCACATAGTTGACAGCGATTTTTCAAGATTCAGATTTCCTATGGGGCACAACACTTTTCAAACAATTGATAGTCCACCATAATCTGACAGAACTAAATTTATGACCACCCAAATTTTAGGAGATGCCAATATTTGTTTGCCAGAATATACTTGATAAGCTGAACAACTTTCCCTGGAAAAAACAATCTGAAAAAAAAATGACAAAATCAAAGCTATACTTATGTGATTCATTTTTTCGTCACTAGAAATATCAATTACTAATTATCAAACATCTTTGGAGCTACTAGAGACATTAAATCAATACATAAAATGCCAACTGGATGTTATGAAATATAATTGCGACACTGTCACAGAGCATTCTACAGAATATTCACATAGGCAGATGCTACAGTCTACCAAGGAAATCACCTACCTTGGATTAGTCACTCTATCTAGAAGAATTCAGGAGCTGCTTCAGGTTGGAAGTTTACCAACTATGACAAGGAAGTTCCTATACAAGAAAAGTGCAGAGATTCTGAGGCATTTGCTTACAATGTTTCAGCCATTACTCAGGAGTACTTATCATTAAGTAGGGAGAATCTGACCTGTTGGGGGATGAAGAAAGTAAGATCATAAGCAGGAAGGAAGAAACAATCACGGCCAGTCCCTTAAAATAACTGCCAGTAAGTCATTTTACCTGAAACTTGTGCTGCACTTCTAATAAAGCCCGTTCTGCTGACACTCGGAGGCGTCGGCTTCCGCTGGCACAACCCAGGCAAGACGCCACAGTCGCATGATTGGAACATACAAGCCTCAGACATGCACTGAGAGGTGACACACGCGGGCGTTTGATGTCAGGCGTCTCACGCAAGGTTCTGTGACGCAGTGACCACTCTATACACTGCTTTCCACAGTTACTAGGCCGCACGTGCAATGGCCGTTGCTGGACTACCCAGCCACTATGGTACAAAACCCAGTCTAATAAATCCACTTTTATAAGACATATACATTCAACTGCTTCCATTCCTCTGGAGAATTCTGGCCTATTTCTAGCTATCAATGTGACCTTTTGAACAATGAATCGAGTACACATGTGCATACCTAGCTCTTGACTACTGGAGAGTGCTAGGTTTATCAGGACGTTCCACGCAGTGTTCATTTATCATCCGCTGTACCTGCCTCAACTATACAAGACTACTTTGCACATGTACTTATTGCAAGTCTCACAACTTCTTATTTTTATTTTCTGAACATACATATATATCACTTAAATTGGATTGTGAGCTCCTTAATCTAAATATCTAGTGCAACAAAAAGCTAATTATTAAAATCAAGTTTAAGTGTTTCTGCATTTCTAGTAAGTTTTATATATTTTCCATTTGGTGTGCCACATTATTTTAAAAAGTGCTTTAAAATCTATTGCATTTGTAAAGATTTTTATGAAGTTATGTGCATTTCATAAATCACTTTCTCAGCCCAATCCAGACTCATTTCCTCCTTCATGCCCCCCATCCTTCCTGAGTTCATGCAACCTGTCCACAGTCCTCAACGTATCCCCTTCTGAGTCTGTCCAAAGTTTTTCCAAAGCAGAGGTTTATTGGGGGGCAACTTCTCAGCTGCTTCAGTCAGTTTCCCTGTCTCAGTTCTTTTGTTTTAGTTCCCTCCAATCTGCATTGTTTGAATCAATGCGTATGCATATTATATATATATATAATATAATTTCACACCGTATACCGAAAGTCGATGTTGTCTGAAAAATAAATTGTATGTATTTCCCAAATCATATTTGGGTTCCACATTTTTCTTGTTATTTTATATTACTCTAAGATATTAATACGTACCCTCCTCCCATTTACCACAATTACAAAGTCTGAATGAATAAGTGGTAGGTTAATTACAGAGCCTGTTAAGGGATTTAGATTATAAGAGCACACAGATGGCCTTTAGTTAAAGAGAAATACAACATTAACATTTCTCAGCTTTCCTACAAGTGGTGCTGATGTAGGGCATTCACAAATGAGATACCATTCGATTGTTTGTTTTTCTAGGACTGTGTAACTTCACTAGTAAATATCTTCGTGTTCATCCATTACCTGAAATTCATGAATAAATCTTTCTTCATCACCTGAACAGAACCCCAGTTTGTAAGATGTGCCCACATTGTCTTAGCCACTCGTTCGTAGGGCACTTTGGAAATGCAGCTTCTCATACTGTGAAAGATCTGCAATAAACTTGGTTGTGAATGTATCTCTGCAGTAGGATGAGTTCCTGTAGGTATATACACAGGAGTGGTATGCTGTGGTCAGGTGGTAGCCTCATTTTGGGTCTTTTAAGAATTCCCCACACTACTTTCCATAATGATTGTACAAACTTACATTCCCACCAGAAGTGCATGAGTGTCCCCTTTCCCCACAATCTCACTAGCATTTGGTGTCTTCTTCTTTCTTGATCTTAGCCAGACTTATCAGAGTCGAGGATGGTACTTAAAGTGGTTTTAACTTGCATTCCTTATTATTTAAGATGTTGAACACTTTTCAAGATGTTTCTGTCAGCCATCGTTACTTCCTCACTTGGTGAAGTTTCTGTTTCAGCATTTACTCCATCTTTTGAGTGGAACATTTGTTCTACTTCGTTTTTGAGTAGGTTTTATATCTAGGGTTAATGCTCTGTCAGATTGGTGAAGGTTTCGTCCACTCTGTAGGTTTCTCTTCACTAAATTGCTGTTTCACTGACAGAAAGTTGAGTTGTAATGAGGTCCCACTTTTCAATTGTCCACCTTATTTCTGCAGCTGTTGCCTGATTTAGAAAGTCTTCTCCTAGCCCCTATGTCTTGTAGTTGCTGCCAACATTTCTTCTTATCACCTGCAGAGTTCTGTTCACGTTGAGGTTCTTGATCCATTTGGAGTGGTTTTGTAGAGGGTGAAAGGTTTAATTTATTCTTCCCAAAAAGTGGTGGTCCAGTTTGCCAGCACCATTGTGCTGAAGATGCTATATTTCCACCTTTGTGTCTTCTTTGCTCCTTTGTCAACTATGAAGATGGCTGTAGTTGATCTTGCTCAAGTTGGATCTTCAATTTTTTCCATGGTTTTTTCCATTTGGGTCCTGCAGCTCTTTTTGTGAAGTACCTAGCTGTTTTTTATGAGCATAGCCTTAAATACTGTGAAGTCTGTATATGCTCCCCCTGTATGCGCTTTTTGTCAGGGTTGCTTGGCTATGGGGTCTTTTTTTTTTCCATATAAATTTAAGAATTTTTTTTTTTATTTTTGAAAATTATTTTAATTGGGGCTGGAGAGATGACCTAGTGGCTAAGAGGGCCAATGCCTCTTGCAGAGTACCTGGATTCGATCCCCAGGCACCCACATGGAGGTGAAACTGTCTTGGCTCCAGTTCAGGGATCCTACACCCTCATTTTTGACCTCCACAGGCATTGCACAACACGGTCCACAAACCTACATGCAAAGTACATTCACACCATGAAAAATGACTAAGCTGGGTGGTGGCACACGCACCTTTAATCCTAGTAATTGGGAGACAGAGGGACTGTCAGATATTGTGGTTCAAGTCCAGCCTGTCTACCAGAGTGAGTTCCAGGACAAAAAAAAAAAAAAAAAAAAAAAAAAAAAAAAAAAAAAAATTTAATTAATTTAAAAAAATGAGGATTGCATAATCTGTATATTAATTTTTGGTAGAATGGACAATTTTTACTATATTAATTTTCCAATCCATGACCATGAGAAGTCCTTCCATCTTTCTGCAGTCTTCTTTAACTTTTTCAGGGTTTAAAGTTTTTGTTGTAGACGATCTTGGTGTCTTTGGTTAGATTGTGTTCCTGGGCATTGTTATTGTTTGCATAAGTGGATGATCTCTATTACTAACTAAGTGTTTTTTAAGTTTAATTTTAGTCATAACTAAGATTAACAAACCAAAGGGCTTTCATTTATGTTTCAGCCAAAATAACACAGGAGAAATTGTACCTTCTGGTTCCTAAGCTAACCACTGATAAAAGCAAGACCTGCCATCTTGGAAAGTAGCTTTGAGCTCTTTTACTAGGTAAATCTCTTCCAAGTAGACTAGGCTCTATGTTTTTTAGTCAAAATAGTTTTTTTATTCTATCTGTTTCTTCATAGTCAAATGTTCTGATGGACTCATTTTACCTATATACTATTAGGAACTTATTTTTCTGATAATTCATTTTATTATATATTTAGCAACTTCTTTGGGTAGGGCCAATTCTTCCAGAAAGATTTCCTACGTTACTCATTCAGAAAGTAAATCCCTTTCTTGAACTTAAAAACGGTTTTGAGAGCAGCTATTTAAATAATGAAATTTGGTTCCCAAGAAGATAGAGTGCAAGACTTTTATTCTACCCATAAGAAAGTGTGCCAGTTGGTGGCACACACCTTTAATCCTAGCACTCCAGAGCATCAGGTAGGAGGATCTAGTGAGTTCAAACCAGCCTGGTCTATGCATAGTGAGTTCCAGGACAGCTGGGGCTACAGGGAAGATCCTGTCTCGAAAAGACCGAAAAATAAAAAGAAAAGTGTAACCTTAAACATTGCCAAATGGTTTCATTTTATCTGGAAAGATAATGTAGTGATCATTCTGAATCCGAAAGAAATCATTACAAGTACATACTGTGCGCTATCCCTATGCGCTCAGCGCCTTGACCAGAGTGTGTACACTCAATTTCAAATTAGACAGATAAAGCGAATGAAATTCCCAGTAATCATAGACAGAGATACTGCATTCAATACGTTGATTTATTAACTTCCACAATCAGGCCAACCAGTCTAATTTTGTTTTCTTGTTTTATTTCGTGTTCATTTATTTGTCAGTCTGTCCAAGAAGAGAGAGTTTGGTGATGTTTTGTTTTGCTTTGTTTTGTTCTGTTTGTTGAGACTGAATAGGAGCACTTATTTAAACAGGTTCTCACGTCTGCACTGAAAGCAACATCCCCAGGATCCTGGACTCCATGGAGACTCCCAAGATGACTGACACGAGGAGAGGCAGAGTAAGGACAGCAGGACACCACTGCCCATAGAAACTCCCATCTATCCCATCTGTAATTCATTTTTGTTTCTCCCAGTTTNAAAAAAAAAAAAAAAAAAAAAAAAACACTCAATATTGGACCTAACCCTAACCCTAACCCTCTCTTGCATGGAGATAGAAAAAAATTCATATTTAAAAAATGGTTATAAGACAAATATAACAACAGAAATATAATATATGAATTTTTATGAAGGTTGGAAAACTGTATTGGAAACATATTGAGACTGAGAAAGAGATCAACACATTTCTAGCATCCACACTAAAAATAAACTCTTATTATTGTGCATAGGAACTTTCTTTTTTAATATAATACTTTTATTGATGTTTTGTGTATTTCATATATCATTTTCAGTTCAATGTAGACATATTCCCCTTTCCCTTTCCCTCACCCCTATTCATACATTCTGACATATATGTCCTGTATCTTTCTCTCAGTCTTTTTAAAGTTTTTCTCTGCAGAGGTCTATTGCTTTGGGAAAAATTTAACTGTATCAATCCATTCTTTGACCCAGTCCTTATGTTGTTGTTGTTCCCTCCCATTTGTATTGCTCCAAAATACACCTATATAAACATCATATATGTAGCAGAATTATGTCCTCTGGGAACAAACTTCATGTTAACTCCAAAATATATTTAGTAATTCACATTTTCCCTTTAATTTTATATTACTCTAAAATATGAATACATACCTTCTACCCATATACATTAAGTACCATGTCTGAAAATAAGTGGTAAGCTAATTTTAGGGACCATTAAGAGATTCACACTATAACATCACAGTTGCTTTCAAATAGAAAGAAATATAACAATAATATTTCTCAGCTTGCCTTTCAACTGAGGATTTGGCACTAACATCCAAAAATGAAGGAAGCCATTCTCTATTTGCTTTTGAAGATTTGGCACTAATATCCAAAAATGAGGGAAGCCATTCTCTGTTTGCTTTTTTGGGACTGTATTACTTTACTTAGCATAATGGCTTCGAGTTCCGTCCATTTACCTGCAAAGTTCAAAGTTCATGATGTCATCTTTCTCTACCACTATATAGAACTCCATTGTGTATATGTACCACAATTTTGTTATCCGCTCGTCTGTTGAGGGCCATTTGGGTTGGTTCCAGCTCTTCACTATTGTGAAGAGAGCTGCAATAAATATGGATGTGCATGTATTTTGAGGTAGGATGAGTCTTTTGGGTGTATACCCAGGAGTGGTATGAGTGGGTCAGGTAGTACATTCATTTTGAGTCTTTTAAGTGTTTTCCACACTGCTTTCCACAGTGGTTGTATGAGTTCACATTCCCTCCAGCAGTGGATGAGTGTTCTCCTTTCCCCACAACCTCTCCAGCATTTGCTGTCTTTTGTTTTCTTGATCTTAGCCAGTCTTATAGAAGTGAGATGATATCTTAGAGCAGTTTTAATTTGCATTTCCTTAATTATTAATGATGTTGAACACTTTTAAGATGTTTCTCAGCCATCGTTACTTCCTCACTGCTAAAGTCTCTGTTCAGCTCTTTACTCCATCTTTTGAGTGAGAGATTTATTTTCTTACTAATTTGTTTTTTGAGTAGTTTTTATATTTTGGATGTTAATGCTCTGTCAGATGTAACATTGGGGAAAGTTTCCTCCCACTTTGTGGGTTTTAGCTTCACTTCCTTCTTTGTTTCTTTTGCTGTACAGAACCTTTTGCATTTGATGAGGTCTCATTTATCAGCTGTTGACCTTATTTCCTGCCAGGCTGCTGTTTGATTTAGAAACACTTTTCCCACTCCTATGTCTTGTAGATTGCTACCAACATTTTCTTCTATCACCTTCAGAGTGTCGGGTTTCACGTTGAGGTCTTTGATCCAATGAAATAAAAATATTCATGGAACTAAACAAAAAAGACTATATAACACAACAAAACCTGTGGGATACTTTAAAAGCAGTCCTAAGAGGGAAACTTATAGGCCTAAGTGCCCACATTAAAAATAAAAACACGGAAAGGGAACAAATAAGTGATCTAACACTGCAGCTAACAACACTTGAGAGACAACAACAAATGGACCCTAAACCCAACAGATGGGAAGAAATAACAAAAATCAGAGCAGACATCAATGAAATAGAAACAAAGAAAACAATACCAAAAAAAAAAAAAAAAAAGTGAAGCCACATCTGTTTTTTTTTTTTTTTTTTTTTTTGTTTTTTTGTTTTAAAGATGAACAAAGATAAACAGACATCCGCCCGGGAACAAAGGAAAGAAAGGAAAGAACAGAAAGGATTAGAAGAGAAAAGAAAAGAAAGAAAAGAAAGAAAAGAAAGAAAGAAACAGAAAGAAGAAAGCAAAAGGAAAGAAAAGAAGAAAGACAAGGAAAAGGGTGAGACGATGTGAGAAAGAAAATGGTTGAAAAAGACTCCACCTTAAATTAGTAAGTTGCCTGATGAAGATGGGAATGGTAATCGTCTTAGACTAGATTAGGTTAGGGTAGAACAGGATTCAAGAATTAGTCATTATGTGGTAATACTTCAATAAACCTATACTCGATAAGTTTGATGGTTTACAAAACTCTAAGAGGAAATGGGATACATTATCTGAAACCTGAGGGACTCACAAAGCCTGTTAACCAAAGGAAGCGATTGACATTTTGTGAAAAACCCTGGGGCTTGGAGAGATAGCCTAGCGGTTAAGAGGCTGGACCGCTCTTACGAGGACCTGGGTTTCGTCCCCAGCACCCACATGGGGCTTACAGAACGTTCTGCAACTCCAATTCCAGGAGAAACTCCAGTTCCAGGGGAATCTGAGGCCCCCTTTCTGACCTCCGCGGCATTACACAACACGGGTGCACAGACCTGCATGCAGACAATAGACATTCATACACATACAAAAATAAATAATAATAAAAAAAAAATAAAAAAAAAGAAAAGACCCATAATATATGAGGAAATGGAAGACATACTAAAATACCTTTCAACTAAAAAAGTCCAGGCCCAGATGGTTTCACAGCAGAATTCTATAAAACATTTAAAGAGGTCTTACAACCTTTACTATTCAAACTGTTCAGAAGGATACAAACAGAGGGAAATCTCCCAAATTCCTTCTATGAAGCCAGCATCACTCTAATACCAAAACTTGGCACAGATCCAACCCAAAAAAGAAAACTATAGACCCATCTCATTAATGAACACAGATGCAAAAATTCTCAACAAAATACTTGCAAACCACATACAGACCCATATCAAAAAGATCATCCACCATGATCAAGTCGGATTCATACCAGAAATGCAGGGATGGTTCAACATACATAAATCAATAAATATCATAAAACACTTAAATGGACTGAAAGAGAAAAATAGCACAATCATGTCAATTGATACAGAAAAAGCCTTTGACATGATCCAGCATCCCTTCATGTTTAAACTTCTAGAGGGAATTAGACTGAAGGGAACATTCCTCAATATAATCAAAGCCATATACAACAAACCCACAGCCAACATCATCCTAAATGGAGAAAAATTAGAAGCATTCCCCTTAGAGGCAGGAGCATGGCAAGGCTTCCCCCTATCGCCACTCCTCTTCAATATAGTGCTTGAAATGCTAGCTAGGGCAATAAGGCAAGAAAGGGAAATTAAAGGAAGTACTAGTTGGAAAAAAGGAATTCAAACTATCCCTTTTTGCAAATGACATATTTTACCTGAGGGATGGTAAAAACTCCACCAGAAAACTCCTAGAAATTATTAAGAGTTTCAGTAAATTGGCAGAATACAAAATTAACCTAGAAAACTCAATAGCATTTCTTTACACCAACAAGCAACTGGAGAAGGAATATAAGGAGACCTTCCCACTCACAATATACTCAAAGATACCATAAAATACTTGGGAACAAACCTAACCAAAGACACCAAAGATCTCTACAGGAAAAAAAAATTAAAACCCTGAAGAAGGAGAGTGAAGATGACATCAAAAGAAGGAAAAACCTCCCATGCTCATGGATTCGAAATATTAATAGAGTAAGATGTCCATTCTACCCAAATTAATATGCAGATTCAATGCAATCCCAATTAAAACCCCAATGAGTTTCTTTACAGACTTGGAAAAAAAATCCTTAAATTCATATGGAAAAACAAAAGACCCTGAATAGCTAAAGCCACCCTGAGGGAAAAAATGCAATATTGGGGGGAATCACCTTGCAGGACTTCAAGCTATATTACAGGGATATAATAATAATGACAGTCTGATACTGACACAAAAATGGACCCATTGACAAATGGAACAAAATTGAAGATCCAAACTTGAGCTCTACAATTTTAGCCACTTCATTCATATTTGATAAAGGGGCCAAAAAGCACATTGGAGGAAAGATAGCATCTTAAGCAAATGATGCTGGCAAAACTGGATCACCATTTGTAGAACAAAATTAAACTGGTATATCTCACCCTGTATAAAAATCAACTCCAAGTAGATCAAAAACCTCATTGTGAAACCTGACACTCTGAAGGTGATAGTAACTTTTATATTAGGGTGTTTCCAAAAGTCTATAGAATCCTTGTGAAAGCAAAATAACTCTCATAATGGAAATTGTTTAATTCACAAATATCTATTTATTGATTCCAATGAGTGAAGGATTTTATTTTGTACTGAGAGTTGTCATGCATAGATGTAATTCAGACACTGGTTCATAGAGGCAGGAGAATCAAAATATCAAGACAAGTCTCTGCTACATAATAAATTTAAGACAAACCCAAGATATATGAAATCCTGTCTCAATAGGACTGACATAAAAACAAAGGGAATCTCATATCACAATTATAAACAAGATTTTGATTCTCCTATAGCTCAAGTTCTTTACTGAGCACTAGCTCAACCTAGGGCATCTCAGGATTCACACTTTTCTATAGCTCAGTAACTTCTCTGTTGCTCACCAGCCACATAACATTTACAGGCAGGCCCAGGACTGTGGAAGAAAATTGGAGACTGGCAGACGCCAGCTCAGGTTTGACATAATTTTTCCTGTTAAAAATCTCTTACAGTATTATCTATGCTTTCCCAAAATCTTGGTATTTAAAATATGAAGGGTATCTCATATAAAGCAAAAGCAGTCTGATATGCCATCCCATTATTCAATTTTAGGAGCATAAACACATGAGGAATATCCAAATAGGAGTGTGCTCTCGAGAGCACATATTTCCCAATACAGACAGCAAAAACATCAATCTGTCGAGCAATGAATCAGGCTCTTTTTCTTCCTTACTCTTTTTGGCTCTTATCAATTTTGGTAGATATTCCCTTCCTTTCTTCCAAACTGTGTGAAAGCTTAGAAGGCTGTATTTATCAAGCAGGCAATATGGTACTAATTATGCAGATATTATTTACGGAAAACTCCAGTCACTGAGATTAACAGCATGTCATCTGCCTATGGGGTGGAGATGTAGACCTCTCCATATTATTGAATTTTATTGTATATCATGAAAAATATAAAACACATAATTATTCTGTTATTCAAAATCCTGCACAGGATTCACATATATCCAAATCAATGGAAAATACTATTGAATTAATACTCAAAAAGGTTTCTAAAGTTTCAGATGAAACAGTGGTAAATTTCATGTCTGATTCTGTAGTTGACTAAGCTTAAGGATTCTGAGTAATCTTATTGCTATTTAGTCCTATTGGACCTAGTTGTTAGCCATTCTTTGTGCCAAGTTTCTCTCAGGAAAGCAAAAAGTAATATAAAAAATGTTAATCATGATACTTTACAGCTCATGCCCCCAAATGATAGTAAAATGTGTACAAAATGATTCATCCTATTGCTCAGAATGTAACCAATAATAAATAACCATTTAAAGCAATGGTTTAAGGAGGCTGGAGAGATGGCTCAGTGGTTAAGAGCATTGGCTGCTCTTATAGATGACCTGAGTTTGATATTTCAGGACCCACATGGTAGCTAACAACTATAAAATAACTCCACCTCCAGGGCTTCTATCATCCTCTTGCATTGCGCAAAACTGATGCACTTACATACAGACAAACAATATGCTAATACAAAATAATATACACAGATTTTGAAAATTGCTTAAGCCATTATTTTATTTTTAATATTTTTTTATTTTTTTTTATTTTGTGTGTATGAGTGTATTGCCTGAATGCATTAAGTGCACCAGTGTCATGCAATGCCTGCAGAGGTCAGAAGAGGGTACTGGATTCCCTGGAACCAGACTTGTGATGATGTTGGCTCTTATGTGGCTGCTAGGAACCAAACCCAGGTCCACTGTAAGAGCAGCCAGTGCTCTTAACCACAGAGTCATATCTCCACCCCAATTTAAGGATTTCTAAAAGTTAAATTTCAAAGACCCTATCTTTTTAAAAATAAATTTTAATTGAATTTTTGTGATAGTCATACAAAAGTTTTAGTTAGGTTCCCTTTCCCTATCCACACCTCCTCCGACTGGCCCCTGCCAAATGTGATATATTTTATTATATCTATGATATGACTGTATAGTCTAAATTTTGTCCCCAAATACCCTTGGTTATGGGTCCATCCACTGCAGCCTGGTTAACCTACCAAGAATACCATCCTTGAAAGAGACTGCTCTCCCTCTTCCAGCAGCCATCTACTGCTAATAGTTCTTTAGGTAGGGCTGGGGTTTCTTACCCACCTCCCCAGGTCTATGCAGGGATTCTGTTTGGTTTGAGCTTGCATGAAACTTGTGCATGCTGTCACCATTGCTATGAGTTCATATGAGTAATGATCAGCTATCTGAACTATTTTCTTGTGGTCATCCACCACCATTGTCTCTTACAATCTTTCATCCTCTCTTCCTCAATGATCCCTGAGGCTTGGGAAGCATAAATTTGACATAGGAGTCCTATTTGGGAATAAGCATGATGTGGCCTCTTGTTCTGGGCATATTGGCCTGTCATGGTTCTCTAAGTTATCCACCAATTGTGGCCTAAAGAAGCTTCTCTGCTGTAAATTGAGAGATGCATTGATCTATGGGTATATCAATGTCATTAGGAGTCACTTTAATATTATAACTATTTAGTAGAAAATTGGATCTCCTGCTTTATCTCACCTCGTGGTTGTTATGCTAGGAACTGAAAGATGTCGTATTTTCCCTAAGGAACTGTTTGAAGGCTCCTCCTTGTCAAACCTAAACAACCATCAGTCCTGCCCTTGTGCTCCACACTGGGGTCTTCCTTTCCCATGGTCACCAAATGAGGTTCAGTAAGCACTGAGTCCTGTGTTTATCTTCCTATACTGGTTACTGTGATACAGCCTCCCAGATGCCTTCTAAGACAACTCAGATGAACCTCTAATAAATTATCCAGTAGACAACTGTGAGATACACTTTTTTGTGTGTGTGTATGTCTAATAAATTAGCAGAAATAACAAAAAAAAAAAGAAAATTGGTATTAAACTGTTCCCTAAACTCTGTGTCTTGTCTAGCCCAAGGTTTCTAAGCCTGATATCAATGTCTGATGTGGGCTTCACTTTATCGAGGAGAACTTAAATTTAACTGGAGTCTTGTTAGTTACTCCCATAATATTTGTGCTACTGTTGTACTAGTGGACATATTCTGGCAAGCCAATAGTTACTGTATTTCAGAGGTAAGTAAAGTTGATGATTACTTTTCTCTTCCAGTAACATGCACAGCAACTTCCAGCACTGTGAAAGCTGGACAGTAGAGGTCTGCTTCTGAAATCAGCACCAGCTTGATTTCTCCTTGTTTGTTCTACAGCTGATGTGTGTAGTCTTCAGTAGTAGGATCTTGCTCTCATGTTCTGGTAGGTGACCAAGAGCAAGGGCAATGGTGAGTATTGTTTAAGGGTCTATAGGACCCCTGTTCAACAGAGTCAAAAGTGGGAGTCCATTACTAACATTGGGCACTGGGGTTTTATTTTGTTAATCTATGGTGTCTAGTAGGGACAATGTCCCCCATATAAAATATGTCCTCTTATTGTCTTTTAATGTATATGTTATTATACTGAGTGAAGTAACACAGTTTCAGAAAAACAAACGATGAATGGTATCCCTCATCTGTGGATGCTAGTGCCAATTGCCTAGTTGTAAGTATTTCTTGTGCATGGCCCCTTGAGCTTTTGTCCAAGTAGTTGGGAGTGATGCATATTGGAAACAACAACAACAACAGAAATGACTGCATCAAAGAACTGACTGAAATGTTGAACTTCCGCTCAAAACAGTCAACTTCCATATGGAGAATTTTGAGAAAGACTGAGAAAGAGATGAAAAGCCTGTTTGGCAGAATGCATGAGCTCTGGTGTGGTGGTGGGATAGGGTGGGGGACATGGGTCTAGATTTGATTAGTAACATAATCTTATACAAACATATATATATATATATATTATTATTATTTTTTTGGAAAAAAAAAAATATGCAAGGAAGAATGGCGCACACCTTTAATCCTAGCACTTTGGGACGTCAGAGGCAGGCAGATCTTTGTGAGTTCAAGGCCAGACCAAGTTCCAGGACAGCTGGGGCTACAGGGAGACCCTGTCTCGAAAAGACCAAAAAAAAAAAAAAAAAGAAAAAGAAAAAAGCTATATAGTGGTATTTTCCATGTGGCTTTAAAAAAAAAAAAAAAAGAAAGGTTCTATCTGTGATTTTTCAGAAATTGCTATATTTTGATCATGTTTAAAGCTGGTTCTGTGTTTTATTTTTATTTTGCAGTGGTTTTCAGTATATCCTCTTGTAGCATTAATAAGAGATGCAAAATTCAGTTAAATACCTTCTTGCTGATAATATTGAAATTGATTGTATTTTGATCTAACACAGATGAAATTGATACTCTTCGGCTTGATTTGTCACTGTTTTCTACTTCTATCTGTGACAGTAATGTAAACAGTGCCACTACACAGAATGTCATACTTGGTTCAGTTATCAACTTCAAATATAATACCGTGGTATTACTAAAGATAGGAATCACTGTTTGAAATGATCTCAGTTTACCCAGGATTTTATTAAGTTAAACCATTCAAATTGTACTCAGCTCAGTTGATGTATTTGTTCTTATTCATATGGAGGAGGGTAAATGAGTGAATAATTAAAGGAATTTCATTTTTTTGCTTTCAATATACAGAGAAGATACAGTGTTGAATTAAGAAACATTTGAATATAAAACTACTGGATAATTAGGAGAGATATGTGGCAGTAAAGATATTTTAGCTCTTACATTTTTTATCACATCGGGCTATTTTTTTTCTTTTCCACTTTTATTATTAACCTTTTTATGGAAAATTGGCTTACCAAGAATTTATGAATTAATAAGTCTATTATAATGATGAATGATAATTACCATTTAAATCCTTACTCATTCATCAGCTTGTTCACTGCATGTCAGGTGACACAAGAGTGTGTGATTACTTGTCTGGCAAGTATTTTTCAACTGATTGTTATACTTCCTTGAACTTTAGATCTTCATACCATACTTTTAAAAGAGTGATAAAATGCTATTAAGTAGTTTGATGAAGAAATTACAGATCATGCTATAAATAACAGAAGAAGAAGTGACTACAATATTTTTAGAAGATTGTTCTTAAGTTCAAGTGACAAATGTAGAGTACCCAGATGGGTTAAATGGAAAGTTCATAGACAGACAGTTTTAAGGACTGTAGGATTGGTGATGTTACAGTAGCTAAACTACTCACCACTCATTGTCAAAGTGGAAAGAAGTTCATATTCAATACATCAGAAACCTTGAGGATATGAATCAGTCATCTCTCTGCTAATCTCCACAGAGGAACACTGAGTCTTCTAGACATGGGCACACTCCACAGAAGTTTCAATACACAGTGAGTTTAGATAGGTTTTAAGGAACAGATGTAAACCTGGTTGAAGGTTCTCATCAAGGGCATCAACGAATCAGAGTATTTCCTTGTCTGGTGATGGCACATGGTTTCCCCTAATTAAGGGCCTGTCAGTCAACGTATTTGGAAACTGCAAGTGTTGTGTTGAATGGTAAATCCTCTCCCCTTTACCCTCTGACAATGAATGGAATTTTAAAGCCTGTGAGTGGATGCTGACTATTCCACTTCAAGTTCAAATTAAAATTTTTTTTTTAAATAACGTAAGAACATGAGGGGCTGGAGAGGTGGCTCATCAGTTATGAGCACTATCAGTTCTTGCAGAAAACCTGATTTCAAATCCCAGCATTCACATGGCAGCTAACAACCATCCATAATTCCAGTTGCAGGGTATCCTCCACAGACACTGTATGACATGGGTACACTTATATACATTCAGGCATAACACATACATAAAATTAAAAACTAAAGAGGGGCTGGAGAGATAGCCTAGCAGTTAAGAGCACCGACTGCTCTTGCAGAGAACCCGGGTTCGATCCCCAGTACCCACATGGCGGCTAAGAACCATCTGTAACTCCAATTCCAGGAGAACTACAGTTTCAGGGGAATCCGAGACCCTCTTCTGACCTCCACGGCATTGCACGACACGGGTGCACAGACCTATATGCAGACAGTACATTCATACATATACAAAAATAAAAAATAATAATAAAAAAATTAAAAAATAAAGAAAGAAAATAACATAGGAACTCAATAAAACACATAGTCTTGGACCCTTAGGGTAACTTTGTCTCACCTTCATAGCCTCCATAACAAAAAGAATGTTGATTAATTTTATCCATTCTGTGCTTACTAAACAGGGACTGGTTAATTCTGTTTTTTTAACTTATTTCCATATGAGTGCTTTCTTGCATGTAGGTATGTACACCATGTGCATGCCTGATGTCCATACCAGGCAGTAACAGGCCATTGGACCTCTGGAATTGGAGTTAATGACCATTGTAAGGTGCAATGTGGTTTCTGGGAACTGAATTGAGACCCTGCAAGAGCAGCAAATGCTTCTAACTAAAAAAACATGAGTCTTAGAACAGACATTTTTACAAACCCAACATTTGTCATAGACACTGAAAATCTTCATTCATGTCAGTTTTCATTTTGTTTCCTATTTACAATATTATTTCTAATCTATTTCATGATACAAAAAACTTTTATGATCAGAAAAATTTGACTATATACTCTCATTGAAAAAATAATTAGAAATGTACATTTTGGTGAGAAACACTGGTTTAAAACATTATCAACTGTGATCATCTTTTACTGTGCGTCCACATCAATTGAAGGGCATATTCAAGCATAAATTTCTGGATTCTTTCCCCAAATATTCTGATATGGGAGTTGTGAATAGGCCATGGTAATCCTAAGTATCTTTATTTCCAATCAATTCTACATTACCATAATAGTATCTTGCAAACCACAAGTTTACTATCTTATAGTTTGGGGGAGGTCAGATGTCTGAAATAGTAAAGTGCTTAAAATCACTGCCAAGAGTTTCAGATGTTTCAGTGAGCAGTTAATTCCCTTCTACTCTGAATGTTCTTTAAGACATCTGTATTCCTTGCCTTATATCCTCTTTTTCTATTCCTAAAGCCAGCAGTCTCTTCTTTCATTTGGACTTTGTATCTGTTCTTAAATCTCACTCACTGGAATTCCATGGTCTCTTTCCCATTAGGACCCTGTGCTTATCTTGAGCCCAACTAGATGCTCCAAGAAAACATCTTTATCTCAAGATTTAACAAATTATTTATTATTTCTAATTTGTAGATAAGTGCATTGCCTTCATGTAAGTGAATCCATGTCATGCAATGCTAGTGGAGGTCAGAAGAAGGCATTGCATTCTGCTGGAACTGGATGTACAGACAGTTGTTAGCTGTTATGTGGGTGCTGGGAACAGAACCTAGGTCCTCTGCAAGAGTAGCCACTATTCTTAACTGCTGAGCAATCTCCAGATCCTATCTCAACATTTTTTAATCAGAACTTTAAAGGGTTTTTTTTTTACCATGTAAAATAAAATATTTACAAGTTCCAGGGGCTAGAGCGTCAGGAGCATTGCTCAACCACTAGCCCCAGGTGATTCTTATAATGCCAATATGAGAATCATTGACAAGAAAAAAGAAATAACTAATGATACATCTGCTGTTCTTTTGAAAAATATTTTTGAACATGACCAAATAAAGCCAAATTTTACAATTCAATAGCAGTTCTCTTAAGTAGTTATAAGTCATGATTCTCAATATTTGCTCATTAAAATCAACAGAGAGTTTAAAACAAAAACAAAAGCACTGAAAGGCCAGGCTACTCCCAGACCAGCTAACTCAGAATTACTGGGGCTGTGACTTTAGTTGTCAGTATATTTGAAAGCTCTACTCTTTGATCCTGTACAATCAGGTTTGAGAAATCCTAACATACGGACATACAGAACAACATCTTGAAAGGCCCTGGGGTGGGCTACCAAAGTGAACTAAGATCATTATAGAGTGCACGTGATTAAATAGGTCAAGAAACAAACTTTTTTTAGCAAATAGTAAACAATTTTTTGAAAATTGTTTCTGACCCAGCCATACCACTCCTGGGTATGTACCCACAAGACTCGTCCTACTGCAGATACACGCACATCCATGTTTATTGGAGCTCTCTTCCCAATATTGAAGAGCTAGAACCAACCCAAATGCCCCTCACCTGATGGGTGGATGAAAAAAATGTGGTACATCTATAAAATGGAGTACTACTCAGCAGTAAAGAAAGATGACATCATGAAACTTGCAGGTAAATGGATGGAACTCGAAGCCATTATGCTAAGTGAAGAAACACAGTCCCAGAAAAACAAGCAGCAAATGGTCTTCCTCATTTGTGGATGCTAATGCCAAATTCCCAGATGAAAGGCAAGCTGAAAAGCATTATTGTTATATTTCTGTTTATCTGAAAGCAACTATGTTGTTATAATGTAAATCTCTCAGCAGGCTCTAGAATCGATCCACCACTTACTCTCAGACTCTGTAATTACTGTATATGAGTGGAAAGTATATATGCATAGTTTAGAGTAATATAAAATTAAAGAAATATGTGAATTTCTAAACAAAAAAAGACTGAGAGAAAGATGCAGGATAGTTATCGCAGAGTGCATGATCTGGGGTAGGGAGAAGGGAAAGGGGAAAATGTCTAAACTGAACTGAGAAATGATGTCTGAAATATACAAAACATCAATAAAAACATAAAAAAGCAAAAAAAGAAAATCGTTTTATTGATGGTTATGAATGTATGCTTATGTGTGAGAATATATAAATTAATGGAGATGCTCATGGAGGCTATAAGAGAGTTTCAGATTCCTGGAGCTGGCAGTGATGAACCTCCCAAAGTGGGAGCTGAGGACTGAACTCCAGTCTTGTGAAAGAATCACAGTCTTTCTTGACCAGTGAGCCATTCCTCCAGCCCATAGATACTATTGAAACATGTAGGTAAAAACTACCACCATATTCTATCTTGTTTGAATCCTACAGTCAACCCTTATTTAACTCATATGAAAATATACCTGGCAACATTATAGTATTGTCATTTAAAGATGAGAAATATAACATTTCAGGAAGATGCACTGCAGTTAACAAATCATTTAATTCAAATTTCATCTCAAGCGTTTTACCCTCAAATCCTCTCTTGTTCAATAACACACTATCAGTAATTTTCTTTTCTTCAATATGATTATTATACCTCAATTTCCAATGCACAAAGGAATATATATATATATATTTACATACATACAGGTGAGAGGTTACATAGGACATGGTCATTACTAAATGCAGTAAAGTTTAGGGTGGTTTTAAAAATACTAAGGCTGAACAAAACATGAGTCCTTGATTCAGCTTGCCTTTTCAACTTTAAAAATAAAGCAAGTTTTCTCTTTATTGTCAGTCTTACACCTCTTCTATCTTCAGAACTTTATTATTTATTCAGAAAAGTATACACATTGAAAACTTAAGGGTATAATTGACAGTAATTGCCTCATTGGATTCCCTTCCTCCTTTCTATTTCCAAATTCATATTTGAAACATATATGCACATTGTGTCATCGTTACTATTTGTCAGCAGCCAGCCTCGGTGATGCCACCATGAAGTCTGGGTTTCGAGGTTAGAAACAGTTTCTACAACTGGAAGTTTATACAGTATTTTATTGTTTTCCAGTCCTCAAAGGAGGATCAGACTTAATATGTTGCTTATTTCTACCATACATATGTACTCAATGACTTTCGTGTGCCTGGCTAGAATCATTTTTCCATGCATATTGTAGGAACAGCTCTTTAGTATCAACTAAATGAAGCTTGAAAAACACTGACATAAAACCAAGTGTTATAAAAGTAGAACACAAAGGCTCCAGACTAGCTGTGTTGTTTATGGCAGCAGCAGCCCAGCAGGACAGTAGAGCAACAGGACTTAACATCTTTACCTGAAGATTAAGTGACATTTTCAGGGAAAACAAAACCAGGAATGATATAGACTCATCAACGAAGTTTCCTCTAACTGTTCATGGATTTAGTTTTATCTATTATATGATTAAGAAAAAATATGAAATATTTCCTCTAAAGTGTCCAGTTCTACAGTGTTTTCCACTTTCCCCCTCAATATGACTATAAGTTTATCAGATAGGCAAAAATATAAACAAGCATTTCAAATCAAAGTAGAAAAAGGTCTTAGAAGAGGTTTTGCCTACTGGAGGGAAATTCACATACACTAACAGAAAACTGAACTCTTCTCAATCTCCATGGATGTCAGATAGCTGCTCTAGTTCATCTGTGAGTAATGAGTCAAAATTCATCTTTAAAAAGCTATAGTTTCTCAGCACCAGGAAGCAGAGGATATAGGATTGCCACAAGTTGGAGACCAGCCTCAAACTAGACTACATACTAAGAACCAGACTATTCAGGGCAATATGGTGAGATCCTGTCTCAAATGAGTGAATGAATGAATGAATCAATCAATCAATCAATCAATCAATGAATAAATAGAATTAATTAAAAAGATGTAAGTGAGCATAAATTTAGTCACAAGAAGAGTACAAAAGACAAGATTTAGAAGTCTTTGTAATCTCAAGGCAAGGCAACGATCAGGAATTTTTTTGTGAGGGATCAGTTGGCCTTCTTTGATCACCATGCATGCACATCTTCCTATGAGCCATCTTCCTGTAACACAATCTTCATGGCTTGCTACTAAGTACAATGAAGGATGAAATCCCTAGATCTTCAATGCCCAGTTCCATCCCATAATCTCCCTGTCTGGGCATTAATGATATCTCTGCAAATTGTGACCCATGAATTTATAAAATTTTTCCTTATTACTCCTCAACATGTCATTGATGATAAACAGAGGAAGACTCTTAGGCCACAAATATTAGGCTCCATCCTTTCCCTGTGTCTCTTCCCGTATTCCCCTGAGCTTCAGTGCTGTAGCCTCTCTTCCTCCAAACACTCTGCATCTGCTCTGTTTCATGAATTGATCCAACTTCTTTCTGAAGCCCCATAGCACTAAATGTGAAATTCAAAACCTAATTTAAAAATACTTTCAGATTTCTGTTAGTTCCCCACTTCATGAAGTTTTCCTTGTCTTTCTTCATGTCTGCCCTTTTCGTGTAGCATACCACAGAGTACATCAAAGCTACTAATGTATATTATTCTGAAGGCCCTTTGCTCTATGTGTAAAGCCTGAGACTTGTCAGATATGTGTTCCAAAGTCATTGTTCTGGAGTTAAAAGATTCATCATTCCAATTATGACACACAACTATCCCTAGAATGCTTACCTTTCTTGTTTATCTCAGTGATTTAAATTTCTTCCTTACTCCAGGATAGAAAAATTGTTAATCCCCTAAGCTTCTGTTTAGTATTTCTGCTTCAAATGCCTAGATGTTCATCGCAGAGTGTTTTCAGCTTTATATATTACTCACATGTTTTGATTTAGGTAAAAATCTAATGCCAAGATAAACTTTCAAGGGGGTTGGGAAGAAGCCTCAGCAGGTAAAGTAATCGATTCACAAGAATGAGGACCTCAGTTCCATCTCCAGCTCTCATGTAAGAATCTGGGGTTGGCAGCAAAGGGTGAGGCATCAAGATGAAAAGTGATATAAGATGCTCGATACCTTTGACACACACACAAACATTTGAACACATAGGCATGCATAAGCTACACACACAAGGACTGCATACATAATGTACACAACCACACACAAATACATACGGATTAACATTTTAGGTGCATAGCCCATTTCAACATCTTTCTTACTGTCTGACATGCTTTGGGTTGTCCGGTCGTGTCTCCCATAATTTTCAAAGCTATCATACGTGCTTCAGAGATAAAGAACTTCTTTCATGAGACTACAGGAATATAGTCTGGACTCCTGATTGATCAACATGTCTGTACATACAAGCTTCTCCAACTGGTCTATGGGAACCTTGGGTTGTTCAAAATTTGGACATAAATACTTGCAAAATGCACCAATTACCTGATTGTATGACATAATGAGTGACATCAATGCTATCTGCAAACAACTGTGTCATTGTATTGTAGAATCCCTTAAAAAAATAAATTAATTAAAAAAAAAAGAACTTCTTTCAGTCTCTCATGCAAGGCTTTTTCACACCTCCAGGACTTTGCACACGCTGTGGATTTAACTGAAATTCCCTTTGCTCTGTGTTTTATCTGGCTCTGGAGCTAGACCTTGACACTCCTAAATATGGATCCTCTTTCTCTGTCCTATAATCTTCAGTTCCCCAACATATTTCACATCTTGCACATATCTATATCTATATCTATATCTATATCTATATCTATATCTATATCTATATCTATATCTATATCTATATCTATATCTATATCTGCTTAACCAAAACCAAAAGCCAGTGGAACAGAACTTTTCTCAACAGATTGAAAGCAGAAGAGTTTAACTCAAACCCAAGATACAGAAGAATCCAATATCTATGAGTATCCTGTAAAAATATTATATTAAAATAGAAAGGAAATGGAACTACTTTATTTGGCTGATTCAGGAATGTGAAAAAACTGGAAAACAAATGGGCATTGGAGAATGATGAAGACAAAGAATCGTGCTGCTAAATGGAAACAGGCAGGCAGGGCTCTTGGCTCAGAGTAGCAGCCAGATCTCATTAGAAAAGTTTAGCCTCTGCCAATGAAGATTGGATGGAGGTCTGCTTCCCTGAAAATAATTTGCTTATTTAGGGGACGTAATGCCCATTATACCAAGATCTGAAAATATCAGTTCAGTGAAGACTGATAGGTAATTTTTCAAAGTAGTCCAAAGTTTTAGGGTTTGTACAGCAAGTAAGCACAGAATAAAATTTGCAGCAGTGAGGACTGGAAGGGACGGGTGTCATCATGCAACATATGTAACTGCACACGTGCACTGAGTTACAAATATGCCTCCCTAGCACTTGGGAGGGAGAGGCAGGCAAATCTTTGTGAGTTCAAGGCCATCCTGGTCTACAGAGTGAGTTCCAGGTCAGCTGGAGCTACAGGGAGACCCTGTCTCAAAAAGACAAAAAAAAAAAATGCCTCCCATGAAAGAGACTCGGGCAACACAAGAAGCACATGTAAATGATGGTTTCCACACTGTGGAGTGCATATGTTAGAATGGCAGCATGAAAGGTGGAGCAAGGTCAGTTGTCCCAAGCAGAGGCATTGGATGATAAGGCAGTGTGGTGACAGCATATCACAGAAGGTTTAAAAAAAAACAGTGAGCTGGAACATGGGAGTGAGTTTTTAAAAATATATGATAGTTAATGAGGCCTTTATACTTTAGCAGAATTCATAATTAAGTGACCACTTTTCCACTCTTAAATATTCTCAACTCTTCTTTAGTTCACAGACCCTAAATCAAATTAATTTGAATTAAATACAGTCTTTAGGAAACCACATGTAAACCAAGACCATAAGAATGAATGTAGTTAAATTATGTAACATATTTATATGTAATAAATACATGGTAAATTTACCCACCAAAAAGCTGCTGTACTTTATTCTTATTCTTTATATTTTGGGATTGAGATTTAAAAAGAAACCGGGGGCTAGAGAGATGGCCTAGCGGTTAAGAGCACCAACTGCTCTTGCAGAGGACCCGGGTTCGATCCCCAGCACCCACATGGCGGCTGAGAGCCGTCTTTAACTCCAGTTCCAGGGGAATCTGACACCCTCTTCTGACCTCCACGGCATTGCACAACACGGGTGCACACACTTGCATGCAGACAGTCCATTCATACACATACAGAATAAATAAAAAAATTAAAGAAAAAGAAACCATGTTGTTTGTGTAGTCTTCATTTGTGTTTGTGAACATCACAACAACAATGTGGTAAAAGAATAAGCAGGTCCCTAAGAAAATGCACATGGTAAGTTTCACAAGTCAGCCAAGAGCTAGAAACTGGTAGAGCACACAATCAGACAACAAATTAAAACTTTGGATCTATTTATTTATAAATTTTGCATTTAATGCAGCATTATTTTGAAGCTAATGAGTTATTTTTCAATATTTTAAGGGATTGGATCTGAACTAACCTAGATGGTAAAATCTTGTCCAAAAATTATTGGTGCCAGTATTAATGACTTATGCTTTCTCCATTGCTAAATCTGTTCTGTAGACTTACAGAACAGTCTGTATAGACTTACTTTCCAGAGCTGTTAATGAGACACAGTTCACCAACAAACATCTGGGGCATTTCTCATAGTCATACACATAAATACACAAAGCCCAAAGAACTACAACAAAAGGAACCCCCTTTTTACTCCATTCTCTTTGTCTAAAATTTTGAATAGTAGCATATAGTGTTTTATGTCACTTGTTGAATGACTAAGATGGTGGGGAAAAGAAAACGTGCAGACATAGAGCCTAACAAATAAAGGAGGACATGTCGATGCTCATTGGAGAAATATCCCTTTATGACCTAGACAAGCCCAGGCCCCATTGAATATATGACCTGGGATCATGCAGAAGGCTAAGGAAGAAATTCGGATGCTCATATTTAAAAACAACTGGAGTATCAGATGTCTGCAAAGGGAGCTTACTACTGATAACATTTATGCTTTTGCCATATCAGATCTACCATGGGTTTAACAGATCATAAACTGAAGCCAACTTTCTGAATGATCATTTCATTCTTGAAAAGTAACCATAAACTTAGGGGGGGGGGATACTGAGATATTAATCCTGGCAGCAGGCAGCAATTCCAGGCCCAAAGGCTTAATGGGGCTGAGCTGAATGGGACATAACAAAATGACTATCCTAACAAAATACAGCCTATGTCTTCTGATGGATGAGGAATGTTCTGCCATTCTCATTGGAACACTAGAGAGCATAAAGTGCCAGTTAGACTGAGTAATGTTGCATAACTAAATTGCAGGGGTTTTGTTCATTCTCTAGTAGAGTATAAAACTCCAACTGGAAGTACTGTTTTAATCAAAGGTCTGAATAAGCAGTTCCTCATATTTCTGAAATATCTAACTGAATAGAAACATTTTCTCTAGAATCATCACCCCTACAAAATTGTATCAACAAAAGCTATACACACATATGAATGTTGTATAAAATGAGCATAGAGTGCTTTTTAGGTGAACTTTTAATTTTATGAAATAGCTGTGGAAGAAAAGTAGAAATGAATTAATTTTCATTTTGGCATTAAGCTATTTATTTTCAATGTTTGAAACACAAGATGATTGACTCTACCATTGGGCTGCCATATGATTTTTCTCTAGAGCTAAACAACATAGGTGATAATACAGCTTTGGATATTTTACTGGGTCATTTGTATTCTGTATGGAGTATGCGACTAAAGGTTTGCATTTGGTGATTGTAGAGAAGACCAGGGCACTTAGAAAAAGCTGCCCTGCATTTCACAGGGGTGAGTCTACCATGACCTGGAAGGCTCACCTAAAAATATGCTGGCATCGCCTCAGTAGCACTTTGAACCCTTACACTCTCTGGGGCTTGTGCACTGCTTTAGACATAGGCTTTGTAATTAATGAGAGTCATGTGAGTGGATCCCTGAATGACAGTTTGGAGAATGGAGGGACAAATTTTTAACAAGCAAACCCTTCTGGCTATAACATGAAAGGAAGCCCTATGCTTAAGACAGTGCAGGAATAAAAGACAGAGGTATTATGCACTGCTGAGGAAATAATTATTAGTTCTACATTGCTTTCTATGTGGGAGGTGGAGGAGAAGGCATAGAGTTCAGGAAACTGTAGTTTATTTTTCTTTGAGAAAGCATGTAGCATTTGGGGGTTTTTCTAAAATTAGAAAGATTTTCATAGTCAATATTTGAGAAGAAAATATCAAATTTTTCTGTTGTTCGTATTAACTACATGTTTTAGAATACCTATGCTACTACTACACAGACCAATTTTCTGGATGTTTATCTCACCAAAGATGCTCTCTCTGCAGATAGGCAGAGGTATGGAGTCAGAGAACAGGAGTAGGAAACCATGGAAAAATCCCTCCTTATTTCATATTCATATGTCAACTAGCTTTTCAATATAATGCAACACTCTAAGCTTATAAGTCTTGTGATTCCAAGGCTGAGTGATTCTCCAAAGGCACCTAATTCCAAAAGGAAAAGTTGCAACTAAACAGTCTTGATGCTCCATCCCTGCAAAGTTGTATTACCCTTTATTGGCCAACTGTTACCTACCACATACTCTCCTAAGTGGGAATTTGTTATTATATCTAGGATGAAATTATGCTTAACAGTATACAAAGGGACTATGTGTTAATCCAATAGCAAATGTACAAAAAGCATGGGTCAGACCATAGACAAGAAATTGCCATTCATATATATATATATATATATATATATATATATATAGTGTCTCTATATATATATATATATGGTCTCTCTCTCTATATATATATATATATATAGAGAGAGAGAGAGAGAGAGAGAGAGAGAAAGAGAGAGAGAGAGATTTTCAAAAAGAAGTATGATTGGTAACCCAATTGACCAAAAATAAGCCTCACAAATAATAAACACCAAAAAAAGAGTGGGAGAATTATTTTTAATTAATTTATTTATTTTTAATATAATGCTCTTATTGATGTTTTGTGTATTTCAGACATCATTTTTCAGTTCAATTTCGACATAGTTCCCTTTCCTTTCTACCCACCCCACCCCAGATCATGCATTTTGCCATAACTGCCCTGTATCTCTCAGTCTTTTTTTTATGTTTAGGAATTCACATTTCCCTCCTTTAATTTTATATTACTCTAAAATATGAATACATACTTTCCACCCATATACAATAATTACAGAGTCTGAAAGTAAGTGATGGGTTGATTGTAGAGCCTGTTAAGAGATTTACATTATAACAACATAGTTGCTTTCAGAAAAGCAGAACTATAACATTAATGTTGTTCAGCTTGCCTTTAAACTGGGGATTTGATATTAGCATCCACAAATGAGGGAAAACATTCATCATTTGTTTTTCCATGACTGTATTACTCCACTTAGCATAACGGCTTCAAGTTCCATCCGTTTACTTGCAAAGTTCATGATGTTATCTTTCTTTACCACTGAATAGTACTCCATTGTGTAGATGTACCACATTTTTGCCATCCACTCATCTGCTGAGGGGCATTTGTGTTGGGATGTAAGCTTGTGGCATCATCCGTGAGTTATTCCTCTGAGGAGAGAGCTAATAGCCAAATAGATTTGGGATATACAGACATATGGCAGCCACTGCTCTACAGTATTTCCAAGCAAGTGAGGTGTAGCTGATGTTGACAGAGGAGTCTTGCTTGATTCAAGGAGACCAGCATTTGCTTTATTGGTTCAGTGGCCTTTGGTAACACTCTCTGGTATTCCAGAGACCAACTGTACACTTGCAAGTGTGGTCTCAATACAACCTTCCCATGCTTACATCAGGTCTTCAAAAGCAGGGCCTTACCACCTCTCTTCTTGCAGGTATCCCA
The DNA here is from genome assembly GCA_009823505.1 of Rhizomys pruinosus. Classification (NCBI taxonomy): domain Eukaryota; kingdom Metazoa; phylum Chordata; class Mammalia; order Rodentia; family Spalacidae; genus Rhizomys; species Rhizomys pruinosus. The sequence continues at coordinate 594,273 of VZQC01007141.1, read as the reverse complement.
GTTTACAGGCAAGAAGCCTTGCCTTTACCTTTTGGAGGGGGCTTGGATCCCCTGGCCAACATCTCCTTGGCAGAATAATCCATTGCTGATATCAGAGCTCTCCTGTATTAATATGTTTTGCTTAAATGCACAGCTTGAAAAGACTTTAGTATTATATTTGGCTCTGAATAGAGAATAATCCTTTTCACATTTCCTATGTCTATTAGGCAATTAAAGAAAGCAGGTATACCAGTTTTGTAGGAGATTACTTCTATAACAGTCAGCTCTAAGTTATGGATAGAGAATGACTTCATTACCATCATGTATTTCTTTGTTCTATGAAAAGGAGTTAAGAAGGTCTCTCAAATTAAGACGTTGTGGCCCCTAGAAGGTAAGGTTCATTAGGGCTCATTATAAACAGTTGTTACAAATAGGATCCACAGAGATGTTTGATGCCTATAGTAGTCTGAGGCTTTTCTTCCTTTTCATGCTCAGATAGGCCAACTTCTCTGCTGGTATTTCTTGGTACATCCTGCAAAATGCAAAGCTGTATCTTTTCTTTCTCAGCCATTAAGTTGGTGATGTTTTGACCTGTGGGAACATACAAATTTTTTCCCATAGTTAGTTTTAAGATTTAAATTGAAAATTTGACAAAAGGTTTAATATATAACTGTATCCCCCCTTTTTTTATTTTAGGTTTTTATTTTTTGACCCATGAGTCTCAAAAGGGCAGTTGTAGTACACATACCTATAGGCAGGAATCAAGGAGTAACTTTCATTAAATTTACCCAAGCTGTTTTGGGTAACTGTATGTTGTTAATTTGAGAAGCAAACTTAATTCCTTAAGTTAAATTATCCTACAGGTAAAAGAGAATGTTGCAAGATGATACAGTATAACACAAATTATAGAGAATGTTTGTATATATTTATCCCAAGGTTATTGTTATATAGATTTTAAGTACAACAAATGTGGACAACAATTTATATTTCCACTTAACTTAGAAGTATTAACGTTTTTTTAAAACCTTTAAACCAATAAACCAATGTTGTTTAATATAGATATTTTTTTACTTTTACTGAGTCCTAAAATACCATGTAGTTTGTAGATAGAGATTGGGCAAAGTTATTGGATACTTGTTAAACTCACATCAATTAAATATACATTAATCGAATATAGACCAGTGACCCTCTCCCACCCCTCCCACTCCTCTAGTTTCACCATTTCAGTCAGTTTTTGATGCAGTCTTTCTGTTGTTGTTCTTTCCAATATGCATCCCTACCCATAAGAAGTATTTACAACTGGGTAATTGACGCTAGCATCCATAGATGAGGGCTACCATTCGTCGTTTGTTTTTCTGGGACTGTGTTACTTAACATAATATCTTCTAGTTCCATCCATTTACCTGCAAAGTTCATGATGTTATCTTTCTTTACTGCTGAATAGATCTCCATTGTGTACATGTACCACATTCTCTCTATCCACTTGTCAGTTGAGGGACATTTGGGTTGGTTCCAGCTTTTTGCTGTTGTGAACAGAGCTGCAATAAATATAGCTGTACATGTATTTATGCAGTAAGATGAGTCTTGTGGGTATATATCCAGGAGTACTATGGCTGGGTCTAATGGCAAGCTTATTTTGAGTTTTTCAAGGGTTCTCCACACTACTTTCCATAGTGGCTGTATAAGTTTACATTCCCACCAGCAATGGATGAGTGTTCCCCTTTCCCCAGACCTCTCCAGCACTTGGCATCATTTGTTTTCTTGATCCTACTCAGTCTTATCAGAGTGAGATGATATCTTAAAGTGGTTTTAATTTGCATTTCCCTAATTATTAGTGATGTTGAACATTTTTTTGAGATGTTTCTCAGCCATCTCTAATTCTTCCTCTGTGAAGTCTCTATTCAGTTCTTTGCTCCATCTTTTGAGTGATTCCTTTGTTTTCTTTCTTTTTTTTTTTTTAGTAGTTTGTATACTCTGGAAATCAATGCTTTGTCAGATATATCTGCAGTGAAGGTTTCCTCCCACTCTGTGGGTTTTCTCTTCACTTCCTTTATTGTTTCTTTTGATGTACAGAAGCTTTTGAATTTAATGCCTATGTCTTGTAGTCTGCTGCCAAGTTTTTCTTCTATCGACTCCAGAGTTTTGGGTTTCACATTGAGGTCTTTGATCCATCTTGAATTGAGGGGGTGAGAGGTAGGGGTTTAATTTCATTCTTCTACAGGTGGTGATCCAGTTTTGCAAACACCACTTGCTGAAGATGCTGTTTTTCCTCCATTGTGTCTTCTTGGACCCCATGTCGAATATGAGGTGGCTGAAATTATATGTGCTCAGGTTTGGATCTTCAATTTTGTTCCATTGGTCAACTGGTCTGTTTTTGTACCAGTACCAAGCTGTTTTTATGACTATAGCTTTGTAGTATAGTTTGAAGTCTGGTATAGAGACCCCCCTGTATTGCTCTTCTCACTCAGAGTTGTTTAGGTTATTCGGGGTCTTTTGCTTTTCCAAATGAAATTAAGGACTTTTTTTCCAAGCCTGTGAAGAAACTCTTGGGGATTTTAATTGGGATTGCATTAAATCTGTACAAGAGTTTAGGTAGAATGGACATTTTTACTATGTTTATTTTCCCAATCCATGATCATGGGAGGTCTTTCCATCTTCTGATGTCTTCTTCAATTTCCTTCTTCAGGGGTTTAAAATTTTTGTTGCAGAGATCCTTGATGTCTTTGGTTAGGTTTGTTCCTTCGTATTTTATTGTTTTTGAGGCTATTTTGAGTGGGAAGTTCTCCTTGTATTCCTTCTTCAGTTGCTTGTTGTTGGTGTAAAGAAAGGCTACTGATTTTTCTAGATTTATTTTGTATCCTGACACTTTACTGAAGGGCTTAATCGTTTCTAGGAGTTTTCTGGTGGAGTTCTTAGCAACCCTTAAGTAAACGATCATATCATCAGCAAAAAGGGATATCTTGACTTCCTCTTTTCCAATCAGAACTCCTTTAATTTCCTTTTCTTGCCTTATTACCCTAGCTATTGTTTCAAGCACTATATTGAAAATGAGTGGTGACAGGGGGCAGCCTTGTCGAGTTGTGGGTTTCTGTATATGGCCTTGACTACACTGAGGAATGATCCCTCCAACCAATTGCCTCAAGGACTTTAAGCATGAAGGGATGCTGGATTTTGTCAAAGGCTCTTTCCGCATCAATTTAGATGATTGCATGGTTTTTGTCTTTTAGTTAATTTATGTGTTTGATGATATTTATTGATTTTTTTATATTGAACTATCCCTGCATTTCTGGAATGGATCCAACTTGGTCATGGTGGATGATCTTCTTGATGTAGATCTGTATGCAATTTGCAAGTATTTTATTTAGAATTTTTGCACCAGTGTTCATTAAGGAGATGGGTCTATAGTTCTCCTTTATGGTTGTATCTTTGCCTGGTTTTATGTATATAGTGATGCTGGCTTCATAGAAGGATTCGGGGAGAACTCCCTCCATTTGTATCCTTCTAAACAGCTTGAGTAGTAATGGTTATAAGTCTTTTTGAAATATTTTATAGAATTCTGCCGTGAAACCATCTGGGCCTGGGCTTTTCTTGGTTGGGAGGCTTCTTATTACATCTTCAATTTCTTCATATATTATTGGTCTATTTAAGCTATTGATCTCTTCTTGGTTGATCTTTGGTGATTCCCAGGATTTCAAATATTCATCTATTTCTTCTAGGTTTTCATACTTAGTAGAGTATAGATTTTTGAAGTATTCCCATATGATTGTCTAGATCTTTTCATTGTCTGTTGTGATGTTTCCCCTTTCATCACAGATTCTATTGATTTGGAGTTGTTCCTTCTTTCTTTTGGTTAACTGGGCTAGAGGTCTGTCTATGTTGTTTATTCTCTCAAAGAACCAGCTTTTGGATTCATTGATTTTTTTTTTTGCATACTTTTTTTTTGTTTCTATTTCATTGATGTCTGCTCTGATTTTTTTGTTATTTCTTCTTGTCTTCTGCGTTTAGGGTTCATTTGTTGTTGTCTCTCAAGTATTTTTAGCTGCAGTGTTAGAGCATTCACTTGTGCTCTTTCTGTTTTTTTGATGTAGGCACTTAGGGCTATAAACTTCCCTCTTAGAACTGCTTTTAAAGTGTCCCATAGGTTTTGTTGTGTTGTATTATCATTGTCATTCAGTTCCAGGAATGTTTTTATTTCTTTCTTTATTTCTTCCTTGACCCATTCATTATTCAGGAGAGTGTTGTTTAGTCTCCATGTGTTCTTATAGGTTGTAGGGCTTATCCTGGTGTTGATATTGAGTTTTATTGCACTGTGGTCTGATAGAATGCATGAGATTATTTCAATCTTTTTGTATTTGTTGAGTTTTTTCCTGTGTCCCAGTATATGCTCTATTTTGGAGAATGTTCCATGGGGTGCTGAGTAGAAAGTGTATTCTCTGGCGTTTGGGTGGAATATTCGATAGATGTCTGTGAAGTCCATTTGGTGTTTTGTATCATTCAGTTCAGATGTCTCTCTGTTTATCCTTTATCCTTTGTCCTGTTGATCTGTCTAAAGGACTTAGTGGGGTATTGAAGTTCCCTACTATTAGTGTACTGGGGTTAATCTGTGCCTTGAGATACTGAAGAGTTGTCTTTATAAAGTTTGGTGCACCAGAGTTTGATGCATATATATTCATGACTGCGGGATCTTCATCGCCAATTGTTCCTTTAATAAAGATATAATGACCCTCTTTGTCTCTTTTGATTTCTTTTGCTTTGAAGTCTATTTTGTCTGATATTAAAGTAGTAACACCTTCTTTCTTTTTTGTACCATTTGCTTGGAATATTTTCTTCCATCCCTTCACTTTAAGTTGGTGCCTATCCTTGAAATTTGAGATGGGTTTCTTGTAGACAGCATATAGATGGATTTTGTTTCCTAATCCATTCTCCCAGTCAATGTCTTTTGATTGGAGAGTTTAGTCCATTAATATTTAAGGTTATAATTGAAAGATGGATGTTTTTTCCTTTCACCTTATTATCCATTTGGACTTTTAGTCTCTGATTCTACTCCTGCGGTTATGTTTTTATTAGTTTCTTTTCCTAGGTTCTTGGGGATAGTTGCTCCTCTCTTCTGCCCTTTGAATTGCTTCAAGTATTTTCTAAAGAGTTGGTTTTCCAGCCATGTAGTCTATTATCTTGTTTATGTTCTGGAAGATTTTTCTCTCTCCTTCAACTATAATCGACATTTTTGCTGGGTATAGTATTCTGGGTTGGCATCCATAGTCCTTTAACACAGGAAATGCTTTGCTCCATGTTCTTCTTGCTTTTATTGTTTGTGCCGAGAAGTCAGCTGTAATTCTGATGGGTTTCCCTTTGTATGTGACTTGTTTTTATTTTGTAGCTTTCAGAATTTTGTCTTTGTTTTGGGCATCTAGCATTTTAACTATGATATGGCATGGGCTTTTCTTTTCTGATCTTGTCTATTTGGAGTCCTATGTGCTTCTTGTATTTGTATGGGTTTGTCTATTTTTAGTTTGGGGAAGTTTTCATCTATTATTCTGTTAAAGATCTGATCAATGCTATTCTCTTGAGATTCTTCTCCTTCCTCTATTCCTATGATGCAGAGGTTTGATCTTTTCATAGTGTCCCATATTTCCTGGTTGTTCCACTTTCGTGAATTTTTAAATTTTTCATAATCTTTATTTGAGCTTTTTAATTGCTCTGTGTCATCTTCCAGGTCTGTTATTCTTTGTTCTGCTTCCTCCATTCTATTTCTGAGGTTTTTTCCTTTCCTTTCTTCTTAATTGGTTGAGTGTTCTACTTCCTTTTTCAGTTCATCCTGTGATTCTTTAGTATTTCCATGCTGTTTTGAGCTTCTCAATCGCTTCTTGTGCTCCTTACTAACTGTGGCGTCCCTTTATCAGTGTTTCTTTACTTCCGTCTGGAGTTTTTTTTCTCCATCTAGTTCTTTCGGAGTTTGTCAGTCTGTGCACTGTACTTCTTTCTGAAGTTTGTCCATTGTATTCCCCCCCCCTCGTAGGTTCCGTGTTTTGAGTTTTTCATTCTCTCGCCTTAGTTCTGCTGACTTCTTTATTTCTTTTAATTTCTCTGCCGAGTTCTGCAATTATTCCTCTAAAGATCTGTTCCTTGGGTCACCTCCAGGGTGATCCCCCTAATATTTCCTGCAGGGTGGGTAAAGCTGGTGGTGAATTATCTTGCACCTTTCACATGTATCCCTTCGCCATGTCCGTGGCATGAGGGTTTTTCCCCCGTTTTTTTTTTTTTGTTTGGCCTGTATTCTGATGCCAATCACAAATGTCTTTTCACTATGTTAGAGGCTGGTTTTGCTTGCCTCCTTCTGGTCCTGTTTTTTTTTGTTTTTGTTTTTTTCTTTGTCTTGGTTTTTTTCTTGTCTAGGTTTCAGGCTTTCAATTTTGTCTATATATTGGATATTGGAAGTCTAAGTCACTCTTCCCTTCCTGATCTGAAGGTTTTTAAAAAAATCTACTTGGATACTCTCTCAATTCCAGTTGGGGGGGATATGCCTGACTTAGCCCACGGCCCGGTACCTTCTGGAGTGAGTTCTGAGCTCCTGTGCTTCAGGAGGCCCCCTTCCCCCTGCACAAAGAGGCAATGGCACAGAACCAAACCCACCTGGCACCAGCTGCAAAGGCGAAGGGTGGCTCCACCCAGACAGCCACCTCCTACAAGGGTTTAGAGTTTAGACCCTTTTCCAGTAAACCAAGAATCATCTACCCTAAAATCTACCTGTGCTTCAGGAGCCCCCCCCCCAGCAGAAAGAGACAATGGTGCGGAATCAAACCTACCCAGCACCAGCTGCAAAGGTGAAGGGCCACATCTAATGTAATTTTATCAAGAGACATTGCAGTGGGGCCTTGGTAAATAACAATAAGTAGGTATAATTCAGGTTGGCTTTCGCTTTTTTAAATGACATATGGTGTCCCTCATTTGTGGATCCTAACAGCAAATCCCTATATGTAAATTAAGGTGGATAGTTTGTTAACAAAAATAATACCATGTTGACTGATATTACTATAGATATAGCTCAAAGTTTACGTCTATATTTTCCTCAGTCCTAATATTTATGAGAAAGAATAAAGCTCCCTTTTCAAAGTACATCAAAACATGCATAAACATGCTGTGTAATTTAGGAATGTAAAGTTAAATGTCATTGTTACCTGCATGCAAGATTACTGTTAAACTATGAATCAGTTAATGTGTTTTGGAATTTTTAAAAAAGAAAAGAATAAAGAAAAAAATTAAAAGTCTTTCTTTTTATGTAACAGCTTTATAGATGAATAAATAACATACAATATATTTCCCATATTAAATGTTTAAGAGTTGTACGTTTGATATGTGTATATACCAATAAAACCATCATTAAGATTGAGATTGTAAATTTATCCCAACTCCCAAAACTTTTCCTGTTCTTCCTGTATTCTCACAAATCATGACACCTTAGTCATATTCCTGAAGTATTCCAAGCATACATGTCTCTCTGTTACAGAGTAGAACTCAAAGCACATTTGATAGATTAATACAAATGTATTTGCTGAATGAATTAATAAGCAATCCTGTTCACTAAAGTATCACATCTGGATGGATACACTGAAAAAAATGTATGTGATGGTAAGTTTTATGAAATAATGTATAGCCAGGCAGGACTGAAAATAATGCTTTGTTAGAACAATTAATTATATATAAATATATTTAAGAAAAAAAGCAAGGATTAAGAGAGCTATAGGATTTTTCTGAATATGTATATTCAAATATACATATAGATAATTGAATATGTGTGGGTAGGGGGATAGTAGACATTGACATAAAAACTAAAAGTGTAGAAATTACAGGTGATTTTAATTTTCTTCCTTGGGCTCCTCTAAAGCTTTCAAAGAACATGTGTCATAATATATGTCTTTCCTTTGTTTTGGAATTTTGGCTAAAACCCTATACTGCAGGCAAGAAATAGTAAGTATTGCAACATTCTCACAAATGCAGCCAAAAATCTGTCAAACACCCCTGTATTGAACTCACTAAGCAGTAGTCAAATTGGCCCTTCTGCTGTCATCCTCACCACTCCTTCCAGCCTACAGGGTCAAAAGTCATAATTCTGTTGAAGAGGAAATTTGGCAGAAAGTGAGACATTCTAAGATATTTTCCACATCTTCTCACCAAGAAGGAAAAGACTAGGGAGGCTGTGCTGGATAGCTTTAGTGTCAACTTGACACATCTGGGTTGAGGGAGCCTCAATTGGGGAATTGACTCCATTGGATTGGCCTATGGCCACATCTGTGGAGTATTGTCTTGATGGTCGAGCAGTGTGGGAGGGCCCAGCCCACAATGAGTGGTGCCACACTGGGCAGGTTGTTGTGTACTGTATAAGAAGGCAGGCTGGGCATGAGCAAGGGGAGCAAGCCAGTGAACAGCATTCCTCCATGGCTTGTGCTTCAGCTCCTGCCTCCAGGTTCCTGCCCTGAGTTCCTGCCTTGGGCTCCCTATGAGTGATGAACTGTGACCCAGGAGATGTAAGCTGAATAAACCCTTTCCTCCCCAAATTGGTGTTGGTCAGAGTGTTTTGTCACAGCAATGGAAGACAAACTAGGACAGAGGCCATTGCTTAAGAGATTCTTTTTAATTTTTTTTTATTAACTTTATTTCTGTATGTGTATGAATGTAATGTCTGCATGCAAGTCTGTGCACCCGTGTCGTGCAATGCCGCAGAGGTCAGAAGAGGGCGTCGGATTCCCCTGGAACTGGAGTTCTCCTGGAATTGGAGTTTCAGACGGTTCTCGGCCGCCATGTGGGTGCTGGGGATCGAACCCAGGTCCTCTGTAAGAGCGGTCGGCGCTCTTAACCACTAGGCCATCTCTCCAGCCCCGCTTAAGAGATTCTTAATGTTCTACAATGAAATACTCTTTAGTATTCATGATGGGCAACTAGACAGGTGGCCCAATGGGTGAAGCATTTGTGTGAGAACCTGATTTTGGATTCCCATCTTCCATGTAAAAAGCAACATACAGCAGCATGCACCCGTAATCCCAGAGCTGGAGAGACAAAAACAGATGTCTTCATGAGGCCTGCTGACCAGCCAGCTTAGGTGAATTGCTGAGCCCTAGGTTCTATGCTAGACTTTCTCTCAAAAATGCACCCTACATCAACCTGTGGCCTCCATATGCATGTACACACATGCACAATTCCACATGAACATATACACACAACATACACATATATCATACACACATGGGAGGGAGACAGAAAGAAATGCTTCATTCTCCATAAGTATAGTATAGAAAATGTATATTAGTTTACCATGTGGCAGGTGAATCTCACAAAAGTTGGTGAGTTTGAGTAGTTGTAGTATGTCACTAAATAAGAGGACTTCCACTCATGAAGAGGAAACAAACGGTAGAGAAGTGATGAGGTAAATGGATGTGGGAAGAAGTTGAGATGTTATCTAAAAACTGTGTAGTATAACAGGCACCAGAACAACCCTCCTAGGTTCCATTGAAAACCAGATTTGGAGTCCATTACTCAATAAGGGAATAAAGGATAAATAAAAACAAAATCAGTACCAATAAAGACCTAGGGTCCTGGACATGCTCGACAAGTTTCCCATCACTGAGCTATAATTATGGCCCAAGATATATTATACTGTCTGTCACATGACTCTTCCTTTGACCTGATGTTGGAAGGCTCTAGGATAAAAAGGAAGAGATACAGAACACACAGAGTGGGGTGACAGATCATGTCTCCTTTCTTCATGAAGTCTAAGGAGTCAGACTAGAGTCTTAAGAATGGGAAGAGGAGGCTGGAGATATGACTTAGTAGTTAAAAGCATTAGCTGCACTTGCAGAGGACTGGATTCAATTTCCAGCACACACATGATAGATAACAACCATGTGTAACTCCAGTTCATGATAGATAACAACCATGTGTAACTCCAGTTCCCGGCGATCTGACACCATCGTCTGACCTCCATGGGCATTGCATGGCATGAGTACACTTATACACATGCAGCCAATACACTCATACACATAAAAATAAAATAAAAGTAATAAAATATTTTAAAAGAATGGGAAGAGATTGGAGTTGTATGCAACACTAAATTAAGTATATTTGATAGGGTTCCATCTATTTCAAAGCTACACTGGGGCCTGTTTGTGGACATAAGATCATAGAGTGACCAGAATTCTCTGTATTGTGTTCAAGGTATGACCCATTAGTACAAATATTGAGCTTAATAGCATACCCATAGGTCCTTACTGAAGACCAGGTGAGCCTATTCATTTACACAGTGGTTTCTGTATTATATTTTAATAATAGAAAGAAATAGGAACAAATTTTCAGAAACATCATTTAAAATCCATCCTCAGCTGTAATGTTATAGGAAAATAAAAAATTAGAAAGTGGAATATCACTATATTTTATAGTACACATTACTAGTTACGTGTTTTAGATGCAGCCAAAATGCTTACTCAATTCTTTAAACAAGCTTCATGCTACAAGTTAATAAAATATTACAGAGGAAGTGGTTCTAATTTTGTTCTTTTATTCCCCAAACTAAACAATTAGTTTTAGTAACTGAGACTTACTGTGGTGGTTTGAATGAGTGTCCCCCATAGGCTCTAGGTATTCAGACATTTGTCTCCAGTTGGTGGTGCTGTTTCTGGAGGTCTTAGAAGGTGTGGCCATGCTGGGGGAAGTGTGTCACTGGGGGCGGGCTTAGTGAGCTTAACAAGCCTCGTGCTCTACAGTTGCTCCTCTCTGCTTCCTGTGCTCTTTGCGATATGTGACCCTCTGTTTGCTGCTCTGGATCCAGCCGCCATGCCTCCCGCCACAATGGACTAATTCCCTGGAACCGCCAATTGTAAGCTCAAATAAACTCTTTCTTTTATAAGTTCCTTGGTCTGGTGTTTTATCACAGAAACAGAAAACTGACTAATACACTTACTGAGGCATGTGGATTTTTTTTCTCACACGGTTCATAACAAATACACTTTTATATTTAGAAGTTAAGCTATATCTGCCATGTATACATGCTCATACATTTCCAGAGAGTTGTTCACAAGGGAATGTGTAAGTGAACATGTAATTTATGTTCAATATATCCAAAATAAAGTCAATTAACATGTACTTAACTCTTGCTATCTCAGATATGTCTCTTTTTATTTATAGTAGTGCTTTTCCAGGTCTCAACTGGTCTATCAGTGATGGGATAATAAGTTTTCCATTGATGCTACATGGATATATATTAAGGATAAAACAAGTAGACTGAAGTTGTATGGGACCAAGAGCAAAATTATGAACTTCATATTTGATAGTCTGGTAGGAAGCAATACATTCTTGTATTTAAGGGTTATGTCAAGAGATGCTGTTGTGGCTATTAGTAGCCTACTTGCCTAGCATGTGAGTCCCTATGTTTGATCCCCAGTCCTACACAAATAAAAGTCATCTTGTCTAATGCGATAAATGAATTTTTACACAAGTTTATTTGAAATGTTACTGCAACATATATATATATATATATATATATTAAACTATTTAAATAAACATGTGGTGTGTACCTCAAATATGCCATCTTGACCCTGAATCAGAAACACTTTTCTGAGTTCCCTCTTTCTGACAAGTTTTGCATCATATAATTTCACTGGCTAGATAACTCATTATTTAGCAATTATGTTAACTATTGATCTCCTTAGAAAGTCTTTTCTTCCATACCTAACCTAAAGTAATCATTTTTTTTAAAATCTTACTTCTCTAATTTTTTGGTTACAGTTCTGTCTGAATTACTTTAAGCATTCCATTGTACAGTAAGATTCTAACCCCAACAAGGGAATTATTTCATGAGAGCTAAGATTTTGATCTTTTATCAAATTTCAAATTAGAGTGCTTTTGACACAGGAAAAGGTTCATATATTCAATGTTTTTTGAATATGGGGGCAAATTCCATGGAGATGGAATTACTTCAATTTCCTCACTCTACAGCATTGCCAGCCTCGTTAAGTCCCACTTCTTGTCATTACTCTGCATCAAGATATCTTATCTAAACAGACTCCTGATGCTCCATGCCAGATGCATCAGCAGTAGGGAACCAATGTTTTGAGAGAGCAGCTCTTCTACCTTCATCAATCCCAAGTCCTGCACCAAGCTTCTCCACATAAATATATACTGTAAGAAATTCACAGTCTATGTAAATACTGTGTTTGTTATCAAACACAGCATAAGTGGAGAAACTCTTAAGATAATTCACATTAAAATTCTGAAGTAATAATCTTTCTTATTCAGTTTTCTCTTACTGACATTTTACCTCTTATTACTAGTTAAGTGTATTGTTTTATTATATGGGTTAAATAAAAGCACAAAGGGTATAGATAGACAATAGATAGACAAACAGCCATAGATAGATATAGAGATATATAGAGAGATGTAGATGGATAGATAGTTAGATAGATAGATGATAGATAGATAGATAGACAGAATTATAGATAAATGATAGACAGGTAGATGGTAGAGTTTATAGATATAGATATAGCTATACCTATTTTTCCTCCCTTGGTGTAAATAGTTGTATTTACTTTGATGAAAGAGAAGACTAAAAGTCTAGAAATACTCTAATGTTCTGATTCTGAAGAGAACGTGGAAGTTTAGAAAGATAATGTTAATGTGCACCACCGGGCGTGGTGGTGCACTCCTTTAATCCTAGCACTTGGGAGGCAGAGGCAGGCGGATCTTTGTGAGTTCAAGGCCAGCCTGGTCTACAGAGTGAGTTCCAGGACAGCTGGGGCTCCAGGGAGACCCTATCTCAAAAAGACCAAAAAAAAAAAAAATATATATATATATATACACACATATGGCTGTGTAACAGAACATAATATCAAAACAAAGTTTGTTTGATTTCTATGATGGAAATGAGTGACATCTATGAACATTTAAATCACAAGGTTTCCAGGGATATGTAAATTCAGTAAAAAGTCAATACTTAGGCATGAAATATTTTCTGCTTTTAATATCATTTTCTTAAGATAGAACATGAATTGGAATTAGTAGGCAAATGATATAAATATTTGTAAGTTCTCCATGTACATTGTTTTCAAAATTATGGACAATTTCAATGTCATAGCACTTGATTATTCTGATATCAAGTGGGTTTTTTCATTATGTATTTGAATTTACGTTTTTTATAATGTTTCTTTACATCTGCTGCCAGTTTACATTGGTAGGTATGCCATTTATATGTTACTGATAAACTTAATGGCAGCTAACATTTCTGTTAAATATGGTTAAATCAATCGTAAACAGATAAAGTTAAGTGATTTTTGGTAACAATCTCATAAATTTCTATGTTTAGTCAATTAAATTTTAAAAACAATAGCAAAGAGCTGGAACCAACCCAAGCGTCCCTCAACCAATGAGTGGATAGAGAAAATGTGGTACATCTACACAATGGAGATCTATGCAGTGGTAAAGAAAGATGATATCAGGAAATTTGCGGGTAAGTGGATGGAACCTGAAGATATTATGTTAAGTGAAGTAACACAGTCCCAGAAAAACAAATGAGGAATGGTATCTCTCATCTGTGGATGCTAGTACCAAGTACCTAGTTGTAAGGCAAACTGAACAACATTAATGTTATATTCCTCATGATCTGAACACAACTGTGCTCTTATATTATGCATCACTAGACAGGTTCTAGAACTAACCTACCATTTATTTTCAGACTATGGATTTCTGGTATATGATGGTGGGAATGTATGCATATTTTCGAGTAACATAAAGTTAAAATGGAAAAAGGTGAATCAAGAAATATGATACAGAATTAACACACAGTTTGTTTTCAGAAGATACAATTTTAGTATAGGTGTGATGTATCAGGCTGGTGTAACTTACCCTTTCTGGGTGCTTAACAATCATACTTAATACCCATACCAACTTGGCCAAGGGACCTAAGGGACAACTTTGTTCCTTGCCCTCAGAGGTCAACTAAGTTTCAGGGGACTATGCATGGGGGCATCTCTTTTTTTTTTTTTTAATAAACACTGACATTTATTAAATAGCCTCTAAAAGAATGATGAGGAAAAAAACCTAGTTTGTCATGACATTGTGTCTAACCACAGTATCTATCTTATGGAAGTGCTTCTTAGTATTTGTTATACAAGGCTGCCTGAGCTTTTGTCCAAGCCTTTTCTTTCTTTTTTTTTTTTTTTTTTTTTTTGATGCGTATATTTTTATTATATATATATTTTTTTTTTAAATCTAGACCATCCCCACCCTACCCCCCTACCCACCAGAGCTTATGCATCTGCCAACATACTTTTCATCTCTTTCTCAGTCTTTTCTCAAAATCTACCGATGTGGAAGTGACTGTTTTTGAGCAGAAAGTTCACCGTGGGGACATCCTCTTGAAATGTCCTGAAATGTGAGGTCATCCAGTCTTCCTGTGTAGGGAATGTCTTGGAGATCCTCTAAAGGGACTTCAGCCAGTGTTCCAGTACTATAAAGAGAAAAGTCTGCCTTATGCGTCAAAAAAAGAAAGCCCTGGTCTAGACAAGACCTCTAACTATGCCTCATGGAGTGGAATGGAACTGGTGATTGAAAATCCAAAAGGAGCAGGGGCTACCCCACCAAATAAAAAAAAATAAACCGGAGACGACCCGTGAGGACAAGATCCTCAACTGACCTTGAGAAAACTAAAACCTTGTGGTTAACCTGGGCTAAGGTGTGGCCTTAAGCATCCAAAAGGAAAGTATAACCGAAAATAAATAATCAGTAAGGTCTGATAAATTGTATTTCGGATATAAAATGTGAATCTTAGTAAAAAGAAAAAAAGAAAAAAAAGAAAGAAACACTGTTGTTTGGCCCTGTCTTTAATTCTTACTGGCAAGTGTATTAACTCTGTGGCTGCCACAGCATTTGCCACCTTCAAAAGCCATGAGACAGCTTTCTTTTTTTTTTTTAATTTATGTATTTATTTATTTTTCTGTATGTGGTATCAATGTAACTGTCTCATGCAGGTCTGTGCACCTGTGTCTGCAACTGCCGCGGAGGTCAGAAGAGGGTGGTCCGGATTCCCTGGAACTGGAGTTCTCTCCTGGAATTGGAGTTTCAGACGGTTCTCGGCCCCATGTGGGTGCTGGGGATACGAACCTGGGTCCTCTGTGAAGAGCTGAGTCGGTCTCTTAACCGCTAGGCCACTCCTCCAAGCTTTTAACCCCCCAATATGGACCTGAAACTCATTGTCTCTCCAAGAATCCTCCAAACATTCAAATGCCATAGGGGACTACTGAGATATCTAGCTTTGTGGACTGAGCAGCCTGCGGGATGTTCAGCCTCTTAGGAATGTAGACTGCCATTGTTGGACTACCCAGACTGTGTCATGGAGGCCGTGCAGGAAGATCAAAGACAGTGACGCCATGCTTAGGAGTGCATGCTTGCTGGACCTCTTCTGGGGTGACCATGGCGTGGGAGGGACCAGAGTGTGGAGGCACGGGGCAGGATTGATGGTCTGTTAGCAAAAAAAAAAAAAAAAGAAGGAAGGAAGGAAGGAAGGGAAGTGAGAAGAGAACAGAAGAAATAAAGGAAATCGTAATGCATAGAGATAAGAATAAGAAAGAAAGAAATAAAGATAATAAAGAACGAAGAGAAAGAAAGAGAAAGAAGAAATAAATAAGAAAGAATTGTCCAACTCAGGTGATAGGTGTATGTATGTATATATTTATATATGTATATATTTATGAATGTGTGTGTGTATATATATATATATATATATATATATATATATACACATATAGTGAAGCAATACAAGTTGGAGAAAAAAATGGAATTTCCATGTTAAGGTATCACTGTAGTTTGATACTTTTTTTTGGTATGAGAAGTTTCATTTATATTATTTTGATGCTATGTGTATTATGAAGTTCAACTTAAAAAAATAAAAAATAAAAACTTTCAATAAATTTTTATTCTCTTATTCATTGGCCAAACTTAGTGCTCAAAAAAGGAACCCATCCCCAAATACTTATCAGAGAAACATCAAGCAACCCAGGTTACATGGAATACTTTGTTAGTCTACATCAATTGCCATAAGTATCACGAACTTGATAGCTTAAACAATTAATTGCCAATTGCCAATCTCCACACCTATGACATTTATTTTGTCATAGGTGTGGAGATTGGCATTTGGGGATGAAGCAGCCAACAAGATTAATGGTGATGCTTCTTCTGCTGACTGGCATTTGGCTGTGTGTTCGCCATATACTTTCATGGCACAGGGATGAGAAGTGGAGGAAGGAAGAGTGGAGGAGAGGGGGAAAAGCACTCTGATGTCTTCTCTTTTCTTATAAAAATAATAAAACAATCATATCAGGGCCTCAACTTTTTACCTCATTTACTTTTTTCAATATACTCAATTATTTTTATTTTTTAATTATGTTCTTTTTTAATGACATTTTGTATATTTCATATATCATTTTTCAGTCCGATTGGATACATTCCCCCTCTCCTTGCCCCTCCCCCACCCCAGTTTATGCATTCTGCCCTACATGCTTTGCATCTTTCTCTCAGTGTTTCCAAGGATTTTCTTCTGCAAAGCCTTATCGTTTTGAGCAGAATTTAACTGTATCAGTCAGGTCTTTGACCCAGTCCTTATGTTGTTGCTCCCTCCCCTTTGTATTACTCCAAATCATGCCTGTTTAAACAATACATATGTATCAAAATTATGACCTCTTGGAATAAACTCTATGTTAATTCCAAAATATGTTTGGGGATTTCTTTTTTCCCTTTAATTTTATATTACTCTGAAATATGAATGCATATCTTCTACCCCTATATGGTAATTACAATGTCTGAATATAAATGGTAGGTTGATTTTAGAGCACATTAAGAGATTCACATTATAACAGCACAGTTGCTTTCAGATACAAAGTAATATAATAATAAAGTTGCTCAGTTTGCCTGCCAAGGAGGGATTTGGTGTTAGCATCCACAAATGAGGGAAACCATTCGCCTTTTTTTTTTTTTTTTTCTGGGACTGTGTTCACTTAGCATAATGGTGACGAGGTCCATCCATTTAGCTGCAAAGTTCATGATGTCATCTTTCTTTACCACTGCATAGAACTCCATTGTGTAGATGTACCACATTTTTGTTATCCAGTCATCAGTTGATGGGCATTTGTATTGGTTCCAGCTCTTAACTATTGTGAAGAGAGTTGCAATAAATAGCTGTGCATATATCTTTGCAGTAGGATGTTTCTTGTGGGTATATACCCAGGAGTGGTATGAGTGGGTCAGGTGTAGGCTCATTTTGAATCTTTTTTAAGTCTTTAGTTCACATTTAATTGATTTTTTGTTTTTTGTTTTTGTTTTCTTTTTTTAATAATAAGTAATAAGTAATGAATACAAGCATCCTTCATGTAAAATCAATTTGCAAGCAGCTATAACCAAACTTATACAGCCCAAGGTCCCCATTGTCCAGCTGGAGGGTCTTGTATGTACAAGCATGTTGATTAAAAGGGGGTCCAGTCTCTATTGCTGTGGTTTTTCCACACTGCTTTCCATAGTAGTTATACAAGTTTACACTCCCACCAGCAGTGGATGAGTGTTTCCCTTTCCCCACAACCTCTCTAGCATTTGGTATCTTTTGTTTTCTTGATCTTGGCCAGTCTTATTGGAGTAAGATGATACCTTAGACTGGTTTAATTTGCATTTCCTTAATTATTAATGATGTTGAATATTGTTAAGATGTTTCTCAGCCATCTTTATTTCCTTATTGGTAAAGTCTCGATCTATCTCTTTACTCCATCTTTTGAGTAAGTAACTTGTTTTCTTACTTTTTTGTTTTTTAAGTAGTCTATATATTCTGGGCATTAATGCTCTGTCAGATGTATCAGTGCTGAAAGTTTCCTCCCACTCTGTGGGTTTTCTCTTCTCTTCCTTGATTGTTTCTTTAGCTGTACAGAAGCTTTTGAGTTTGATGATGTTTAACTTGTCCACTGTTGACCTTATTCCCTATGCAGCTCCCATTTGGTTTAAAAAGTCTTTTCCTACACCTGTGTCTTGTAGGTTGCTGCCAACTTTTTCTTCTATCACCTCCAGGGTTTCAGGTCTCAGGTTGAGATCTTTGAGCCACTTGGAGTTTATTTTTGTACAGGGTGAGATGTACAATTTTCTTCTTTAATTTTTTCTTCTACAAATGGTGATCCAGTTTTGCCAACACCATTTGCTGAAGATACTAGCTTTCCTGCATTGAAATTTTTTGGCCCTTTGTTGAATATGAGGTGGCTGAAATTATATGAGCTCAAGTTTTGGATCTCCAATTTTGTTCCATTGATCAATGGGTCTGTATTTGTGCCAGTACAAGGCCATTTTTATGACTATAGCCCTGTAATATAGCTTGAAGTCTGATAAAGTAATAGCCCCTGTATTGAACTTTTTACGCAGGGTTACTTTAACTATTCAGGGATTTTTTTTGTTGTTGGTTTTCCATATGAATTTAAGGATTTTTTTTCCAACTCTGTGAAAAAGCTCATGGGGGTTTTGATTGGGACAGCATTGAATCTGTATATCAATCTGGGTAAAATGGACATTTTTGCTCTGTTAATTTTTCCAATCCATGAGCATGGGAGGTCTTTCCATCTTTTGAAGTCATCTTCAATCTCCTTCTTCAGGGTTTTAAAATTTTTGTTATAGAGATATTTGGTGTCTTTGGTCAGGTTTATTTACAGGTATTTTTAAGGCTACTTTGATTGGGAAGGTCTCCTCAGATTCCTACTCCAGTTACTTATTGTTGGTGTAAAAAAAAGCTACTGATTTTTCTATGTTTATTTTGTATCCTGCCACTTTACTCAAACTTTTAATCATTTCTAGGAGTTTTCTGGTGGAGTTTTTAGCATCCATTAGGTAAACTATCATATCATCTGCAAAAATGGGTAGTTTGACTTCCTCTTTACCAATTAGTACACCCTTATTTGAAAACCTAAGAGAAATGGATAAACATCTGAAATCCTGAGATTCACCAAAGCTTAACCAAGAATAGATCAACAGCTTAAACAGACCCATAATACTTGAGGAAATTGAAGATGTAATAAAAAAAAAAACTCCCAATAAAAAAAGCCCAGGCCTGGATGGTTTCACAGCAGAATTGCGTAAAACATTTAAAGAGGTCTTACAACCATTACTACTCAAACTTTTCAGAAGAATACAAAGAGAGTGAAATCTCCCAAATTCCTTCTATGAAGCCAGAATCACTCTAATACCAAAACCAGGCAAAGCCACAAACAAGAAAGAAAACTATAGACACATCTTGCAGATGCAAAAATTCTGAACAAAATACTTGCAAATCGTATACAGACCCATATCAAAAAGATCATCCATCATGACCAAGTTGGATTCATGCCAGAGATGCAAGAATGGTTCAACATACATAAATAAATAAATATCATAAAACACATAAATTGAAAGACAAAAACCACACAATCATCTCATTTGGTGAAAAAAAAAAGCCTTCAACAAAATCCAGCATCCCTTCATGCTTAAAGTCCTAGAGGGAATTGGACTGGAAGGAACATTCCTCAATGTAATCAAAGCCATATACAACAAACCCACTGCCAACATCATCCTAAATGGAGAAAAATTAGAAGCAGTCCTCTTAAAGGCAGGAACGCAGCAAGGCTGCTGCCTACTGTCACTTCTCTTCAATATAATGCTTGAAATGCTTGCTAGGACAATAAGACGAGAAAGGGAAATTAAAGTAGTACTAATTGACCTCTATTATTATTATTATTATTATTATTATTATTATTTTACTTCAAACTCTCCTGCACTGAACAATAGTGCCTCAGAAGGGAAGACTTCTGTTTGGCTTGTACAACACTTTATTAGCATTCTTTCAATGAGAGAAAGAAAGAAGGGGAAGGAAATCTCCCCATGTCTTTCCCTCCTCTCATAAAAATTAGAAGAGAAAGAGAATAGAATGTAGGGATAGCCAATTACAGCTGGGAGTTTTGATGCACACACACACACACACACACGACACACACACACACACACACACACACACACACACACACACACACACACACGGTGCAGGTTTGAGTAAAAATGCTCCCTGCATAGACTTCAAGTATTTGGACATTGTGTCCCCTGTTGGTGGCTCTATTGGGAGGTTTTAGGGGCTGTGGTCCATCACTGGGGGCAGGCTTTGAGAGTTCTTAAGCCTTGCAGGATTTCTAGCTGCACTAGGCTTCCTTTGTCTGCTTGAAGATGTGATTGCTCTGCTTTCTACTCTGGAAATCTCCTTCCACAATGCCTCCTCTGCCATTATGGACCTGTACCCCTGGAACTATAAGCTTAAATAAATTCTTTCTTCCATGAGTTTCTTTGGTCATGGTGTTTTTTTTCAGAGCAACAGAAAAATAACTAATACACAAACAACACACACACACACACACACATACACACACACTTGCAAGTATCTCCTTTCACTCTCATTTCATTAGATATTTATAACATAAAACACATCTCACACAGTGATTAAGGTATCATGTCAAGCAATTAGCAAAGTGAATAAAAGATGGGGCCACAAAAGCCTAGCAACAGCCACCTGAGTTATGTCTGTGCCAATCGTTTGGCACTCTATTTGGATTCCTTTTAAAAGGTGATATATAGATTTAGGAAGACTAACAGGATCACTTCCATTGTTAGTGTTAAAAAACTTCTTATTATATATATATATATATATATATATATATATATGATCTTGAATAGTTCATTTGTAGCCAGTTACTGCAGTAAACTGAAACACCTGAATAAGATCATTTGGTAACTCTGAGTAAATAGACATCCACATCTTTTGCAAGAAAATCTTAATGAGATGACAAAAATCTAAAACTCTTCTCTGATTTCTAAGAATCAGCCAGTATTTTTAAGTGTCTTACCAAAGTCATTCCATGGAATCCTAAAACCAACACTGTGGGTAGGCTGCTGAGATTTGTGGTGGGGCCCATCTAATCCCAAAACTATCCATGTGGAAAACACATGCAGAAAAGTATATCACATGGACACATGTTAAGATCCAAATGCAGAGAGAGATTTTATTGCAAAATGTCTGGTTATATAGCGATTGTGACTCAATTCTCAGGACTGAATCCTAAACCTTTTTGTCACTACACCCCACCCCATGGGTGTGGCCAGGGAGGTCCCATTGGCTTAGAATGCAACCCATCTTCACTAAGTTTTCCCACAAATCACCCTTTTAATTTTATTTTTTAATTTTTCTGAGAGGCAGGGGAGACCCTGGGCGAGGCTAACAACCCAAAGGAACCAGAGTTTTGAATAGCCAGTTGCTCAAGCCTGTTTTGATTGCTAGGCAGTGGGGGGCAGGTCAGACCTGAAACATTATTTTCACACTAAGGCCAATTAATATCAAAAATCCCAACCATGAAGTAAGGTAATTATCAAGCATAAGCAATGAATGTAAGTAACATTCACGTAAAACCAATTAGCAAGTATTTCTGTCCAAATTTTAAAGCAACCCAAGGTTCCCATAGTCCAATTGAAGAAGCTTGTATGCACAAGCATGTCAATCAATTAAGAGTCCAGTTTATATTGCTGTAGTCTCACGATTCACCCCAATTTCTGCAGCCCTTACATTCTACCACACCTCCTCTTCCACAAGTTGTTCCCTAGGTTTTGGGAAAGGGGCACAAGTGGTGAGAAGCAAAACAGTCTATTTTCTCTGGAGATGTCATTTTGGACCCTAGTCTGTTCAGGTTGATCCCCTTCATGGGTTGACAGCTTATCCAGTGATACCTTTTTAATCCTACTAACAAAGCACAAGCAATTAGATGTACATGCATTTAACAGTACTAATTATTATGGCAAGCTAAGCTGTGAGCATAGACACAGATGTTTGGATGGTATGCTAATCCACAAACTGTGGTTTCTCTATAAAAGAGGACAAGTTCTTACTGCGGCTTATATCATCTCCTAACCACTAGAGGATGTAAGCTTGTGGCATCAGCTGTGAATTATTCCTCCAAGGAGAGAGCTAATTGTCAATTATATTTGGGATATACAGGCATATGGCTGCCACTGCTGCACAGTATTTCCAAGCAGGTGAAGTGTAGCTGGTGCTTATGGAGAAGTCTTGCTTGACTCAAGGAGACCTATATTTGCTTTATTAGATCAATGGCCTTTGGTAACACTCTCTGGTATTCCAGAGGCCAACTGTACACTTGCAAGTGTGGTCTCAATACATCTTTCCCATGCTTACATCAGGTCTTCAANGGTTCTGGTGGTAGGCTCATTTTTGAATCTTTTTTAATCTTTTATTACAATTTATTGATTTTTTGTTTTTTTGTTTTTGTTTTCTTTTTTAATAATCAGTAATAAGTAATGCATACAAGCATCCTTCATTGTAAAACCAATTTTGAAGCAGCTATATACCAAAACTTATACCAGCCCAAGGGTCCCCATTGTCCAGCTGGTGGGGCTTGTGTGTACAAGCATGTTGATTAAAAGGGGGTCCAGTCTCTATTGCTGTGGTTTTTCCCACTCTGCTTTCCATAGTAGTTATACAAAGTCTTACACTCCCACCCGCAGTGGATGAGTGTTCCCTTTCCCACAACTCTTAGCATTTGGTATCCTTTTGTTTTCTGATCTTGGCTAGTCTTATTGGAGTAAGATGATACCTTAGTATGGTTTAATTTGCATTTCTTAATTATTCTGATGTTGAATATTTTAGATGTTTCTCAGCCCTCTTTATTTCCTTATTGGTAAAGTCTCCTCGATCTATCTCTTTTACTCCATCTTTTGAGTTAAGTACTTGTTTCTTACTTTTTTGTTTGGTTTGTTTTACGTAGTCTTATCTATTTCTGGGCAAATGCTCTGTCAGATGTATCAGTGCTGAAAAGTTTCCTCCACTCTGTGGGTTTTCTCTTCTCTTCCTTGATTGTTTCTTTTAGCTGTACAGAAGCTTTGAGTTTGATGTGTTTAATGTCCACTGTTGACTTATTCCCTATGCAGCTCTCCCTTTTGTTTTAGAAAGTCTTCCTACACCTGTGCTTTGTAGGTTGCTGCCAACTTTTTCTTCTATCACCTCCAGGGTTTCAGGTCTCAGGTTGAGATCTTTTGCGCCCTTGGAGTTTATTTTTGTTACAGGGTGAGAGTACATTTTCTTCTTTAATTTTTTCTTCTACAAATGGTGATCAGTTTTGCCAACAACACCCATTAGCTGAAAGATTACAGCTTTCCTGTCATTGAAAATTTTTGGCCCTTTTTTTGAATATGAGGTGGCTGAATTTTTATGAGCTCAAGTTTTGGGATCTCCAATTTTGTTCATTGATCAATGGGTCTGTATTTGTGCCAGTACAAGGCCATTTTTTATGATTATAGCCCTGTAATATACCTTAACGTCTGATAAGGTAATAGCCCCTGTATTGAACTTTTTGCTCAGGGTTACTTTAACTATTCAGGGATTTTTTTTTTGTTGTTGTTTTCCATATGAATTTAAGGCTTTTTTTCCAAACCTGTGAAGCTCATTGGGGGTTTTGATTGGGACAGCATTGAATCTGTATATCAATATGGGTTAAATGGGACATTTTGCTCTGTTAATTTTCAATCCATGAGCATGGGAGGTCTTTCCATTCTTTTGAAGTCATCTTCAATCTCCTTCTTCAGGGTTTAAAATTTTGTTATGAGATATTTGGTGTCTTTGGTCAGGTTTATTTACAGGTATTTTTAAGGCTACTTTGATTGGGAAGGTCTCCTCAGATTCCTACTCCAGTTACTTATTGTTGGTGTAAAAAAACGCTCCTGATTTTTCTATGTTTATTTGATCCTGCCACTTTACTCCAAACTTTTTTGAATCATTTCTAGGAGTTTTCTGGTGGTGGAAGTTTTTAGCATCCATTAGGTAAAATAATATATCATCTGCAAAATGGATAGTTTGACTTTCTCTTTACCAATTAGTACACCCTTTATTTGAAACCTAAGAGAAAATGGATACACATCTGAAATCCTGAGATTCACAAAAGCTTAACCAAGAATAGATCAAACAGGTTAACCAGACCCATAATACTTGAGGAAAACGAAGATATAATAAAAAGCTTACCAAATTAAAAAAAAAAAAAAAAAAACTCCCAATTAAAAAAAAGCCCAGGCTGTATGGTTTCACAGCCGAATTGCGTAAAACGTTTAAAGGGGACTTACAACCATTACTAACTCAAAACTTTTCAGAAGAATACAAAGAGAGTGAAATCTCCCAAATTCCATTCTATATGAAGCCAGAATCACTCTCATACCAAACCAGCCAAAGCCACAAACAAGGAAAGGAAAAACTTAGACACATCTTGCAGATGCAAAAATTCTGAACAAAACACTTGCAAATGTATATAGACCCACATCAAGAAGATTCATCCATCATGACCAAGTTGGCTTCATGCCGCCGATCAAGAATGGTTCAACATACATAACTAAATAAATTCATACAACACCTTAAAATGAAGGACACAAACCACACAATCATCTCATTTGGTGTGAAAAAAAAAACAGCCTTCAACAAACCAGCATCCCTTCATGCTTAAAAGTCCTAAAGGGCCTGGACTGGAATGAAACCTTCCTCCATGTAATCAAAGCCACACACAAAAAACCCATGCCACACTC
Source organism: Rhizomys pruinosus (assembly GCA_009823505.1). Classification (NCBI taxonomy): domain Eukaryota; kingdom Metazoa; phylum Chordata; class Mammalia; order Rodentia; family Spalacidae; genus Rhizomys; species Rhizomys pruinosus. The sequence goes on along the minus strand of VZQC01007141.1, from coordinate 569,643 downwards.
CATCTAAATGGAGAAGAGAAAAATTAGAGCAAGTCCTTTAAAGGGCAGGAAGGAACGCAGCAAGGCTGCTGCCTACTGTCACTTCTCTTCAATATAATGCTTGAACTGCTTGCTAGGACAATTAAGACGAGAAAGGGAAATTAAAGTATTACTAATTGACCTCTATTATTATTATTATTATTTATTATTATTATTATTTTACTTCAAACTCTCCTGCACTGAACAATAGTGCCTCAGAAGGGAAGACTTCTGTTTGGCTTGTACAACACTTTATTAGCATTCTTTCAATGAGGAACGAAAGAAGGGGAAGGAAAATCTCCCCATGTCTTTCCCTCCTCTCATAAAAATTAGAAGAGAAAGAGAATAGAATGTTAGGGATAGCCATTAAGCTGGGAGTTTTGATGCAAACCACACCACCACACACACACACACACACGCACACACACCACACACACACACACACACGCACACACACACACACCACGGTGCAGGTTTGAGTAAAAATGCTCCCTGCATAGACTTCAAGTATTTGGAAACAACATTGTGTCCCTGTTGGTGGCTTATGGGATGTTTTAGGGGTGTGGTCCATCACTGGGGGCCGGCTTTGAGAGTTCTAAGCCTTGCAGGATTTCTAGCTGCACTAGGCTTCCTTTGTCTGCTTGAAGATGTAAGCACACTTCTTTCTACTCTGGAAATTCCTTCCACAATGCCCTCCTCTGCCCGTATGGACCTGTACCGGGAACTATAAGCTTAAAGTAAATCTTCTCTTTCCTGAGTGTCTTGGGTCATGGTGGGGTGTGTTTTCAGAGCAAACAGGAAAATAAAACGAATACAACAAACAACACACACACACACACACACCTGACACACACAATCGAAGATCTCCCTGGCACCTCTGCTGGCATTAGCTAGGTTCTAACCTATAAAACACATCTCACCACAGTGATTAAGGTACATGTCAAGCAATTCGCAAAGTGAATAAAAAGATCGGGGCACAAACGCCTAGCCAACAGCCCCCTGAGGTTATGTCTGTGCCACTCGTTTGGCACTCTATTTGGATTCCTTTTTAAAAAGGTGATGATATATAGAGTTTAGGGAACGACAACAGGATCACTTCCATTGTTAGTGTAAAAAACTTCTTATTATATATAGATATATATATATCTCTATAATATATATATATATATATGATCTTGAAATAGTTTCATTTGTAGCCAGTTACTGCAGTTAAATGAAACCCCTGCATAAGGACATTTGCGTGGTAAACTCTGAGTAAATAGACCATCCCCACATCTTTTGCAAGAAAACTCTTAATTGAGATGACCAAAAATCTAAAAACTCTTTCTCTGATTCTAAAGAATCCGCCAGTATTTGTATTTTTAAGTGTCTTACCAAAGTCATTCCATGGAATCCTAAAACCAACACTGTGGGTAGGCTGCTGAGATGTGTGGTGGGGCCCCAATCTAACCCAAAAATATCCATGTGGACAACACATGCAGAAAAGTTATATCACCATGGACACATGTTCAGATCAAATGCAGAGAGGAGATTTATTGTAAAATGTCTGGTTATATAGCGATTGTGACTCAATTCTCAGGACTGAATCCTAAACCTTTTCATCACTACCACCCCATGGGGTGGCCAGGGAGGTCCCATTGGCTTAGAATGCAACCCATCTTCACTAAGTTTTCACATAATCACCCTTTTACTTTATTTTTTACTTTTTCTGAGAGGCAGGGGAGGACATGGGCGGAAGGCTAACAACCCAAACGGAACCAGAGTTTTGACTAGCCCGTTGCTCAATCCTGTTTTTGAGCTAGGGCAGTGGGGGCAGGTCCGACCTGATTGGATAACCTTATTTTCCCACTAAGGCCATTAATATCAAAATCCCAACCATGAAGTAAGGTAATTATCAAGCATAAGCAAGAATGTAATTAACATTCACGTAAAACCAATTAGCAAATATTTATGTCCAAATTTTAACAGAACCCAAGGTTCCCATAGTCCAATTGAAGAAGCTTGTATGCACAAGCATGTAGATCAATTAAGCGTCCACAGTCTATCTTGCTGTAGTCTCACGATTCACCCCCAATCTCTCTACAGCCCTTACAATCTACCAAACGTCTCTTCTTCCACAAGTTGTTCCTAGGTTTTGGGAAAGGGGCACAAGTGGGTAAGAAGCAAAAGAGTCTATTTTTCTGGAGATGTCATTTCATTTTTGACTCTAGTCTGTTCAGTTTGATCCCCTTCATGGGTTGACAGCTTATCAGTGATACCTTTTTAATCCTACTAACAAAGCACAAGCATTAGATGTATCATGCATTTAACAGTACTAATTATTATGGCAGCTAAGCTGTGAGCATAGACACAGATGTTTGGATCCATGCGTATTCTAATCCACAAACTGTGGTTTCTCTATAAAAGAGGACAAGTTCTTACTGGGGCTTATATCATCTCCTAACCATAGGGGACGTAAGCTTGTGGAATCAGCTATGAATTATATCTCCAAGAAGCGACTAATTGTCAATTATATTTTGGGCTAATATATATTATATATATCTATATATATACTATATATATATAGAGAGAGAGAGAGAGCGGAGAGAGAGAGATGAGAACATGGCTGCCACTCTTGTGCACAGTATCTCCAGGCAGTTGAGGTGTAGCTGATACTGCTGGAGGAGTCTTACTTGACTCAAGGAGACCAATATTTTCCTTCATTGTTTTGTTAGTGGCCTTTGGTAGTGCTCTCTGGCCTTTCAGAGGCCAACTGTACTTTAGCAAGTGACCTTCAAAAAACATTTTCATGGCTTACCCCCAGGCCTTCGACAAAGGAGGAGGGACTTACCTCCTTTCTCCTTGCAGACATCCCACTTATAGCCAAAAAGGCCTTTATCTTTTGGGGGCCTTAAATCCCCTAGCCAACATCTCCTTGGTAGAATAATTCATTGCTGATTCAGAGCTCTACGTCTTAATATATTTTTGCTTAATTACCCAGCTAATATAGACTTTAGTATTATAATTGACTCTGAATAGAGAATTATCCTTCACAGTTCCTATGTCCTATCAGTCAATTAAAAAAACGGTAGTTAATAACCTGTTTATAAGAAATTACCACATAACAGTTGGCTCTAATTTATAGTTAGGGAATGACTCATTACCATCATTTTTTTCTTTTTCCTTATAAACGGGAGCGGTAGGAAGGTTTCTCAGCCCTAACTTCATTAGGGCCCATTAATAAACAGTTTCCCACATAGAAATCAGAGAGATGCTCAGTGTTGTGACTCAGGCAGTCTAAGATTCCACTTTCTTTAATGTTAGCTGGGTAAGCCTCTCTGTTGGTATTTCCCAGTTCATCCTGCACAGCAAAAGTTGTATGTTTTCAGGAATTTTGATTGGTGATTTTTACCTGAGGAACATAAAATATTCCTCCCATTGTTAGATTATAAACCTCCAAAATTGTAAAATTTATTTATAAAAGGTTTAGAAACAGCGTTTTCCATTTGTATCCCAGAGGGAATATTATACCACCTCCTCTTTTTGTTTTTTAAAAACTTTTTAGTTTTGATCCTATAGATGCCTTAGTTGTATTACGCATACCCATAAAAAGGAACCAAGGCATAAGTTTTCATCGAATTTACCCAAACTGTTTTTCATTGACTGTATGCTACTATTTGGGAATGAACTATAAACTAATTTCTTTACATTATCTTACAAGTACAGAGGAAAATGTTACAAGGTGATACTCTATAACACAGAAAAATATATAGACCATTTGTGTACTTTAACCCCAAAGTTATTGTTGTGAAATTTCAATACAAATTATTTAACTAAAACAATAACATTTTAATATTCCCAATTAGTTCAAATGTATTCATTTTCTTTTTTGTTTGTTATTTTTGTTTTTTTTTATATTTTATTTATTCAATTGTTTATTTATTTCTTTTGTTTTTTTTATTGTTTACTTTGCTTCAAATGTGCATCCAGTGTTTCCGTGAATGCCCGCAGAGGTCAGAAGAGTGTGTGTCGGATTCCCTGGACACTGGAGTTCTCTGGATTGGAGTTTCAGACGGTTTCTCAGCCCGCCATGTGGGTGCTGGGGATCGAACCCTGGTCCGCTGTAAGGCGAGTCGCGCTCTTAACGCTGCTAGGCCCATCTCTCCAGCCCCCAAATTTATTACCATTTTCACCAAACCTTCACCAAATTTATATTTACATTTTACTAGGTCTTAAAATATCCTGTACTATGTATACAAAAGTTTTGGACAAAAAAGTTTGAATACCTGCTAAATAAATTTCGACCAAATATACACTTTGTTCTTTAAAACATATATGACTAGCTGGAGAGATTGCCCTGCGGTTAAAGCACGATCCCTTACAAGGACCCGGGTTGGGTTCGATCCCCAGCACCCACATGGCGGCTGAGAACCGTCTGAAACTCCAATTCCAGGAGAACTCCAGTTCCAGGGGAATCCGGGACCCTCTTCTGAACTCCGCGGCGTTGCACGACACGGGTGCACAGGCTTGCATGCAGACAGTACATTCATACACATACAGAAATAAATAAAATTAATAAAAAAAATAAATAAATAAATAAAAAACTATATGACTAGACTATGACTTCAGAGAAATCAAGTCCATTAACTTATATGGTTTATTTTGTATTTCTGTATAAATCTCTACTGAAATACCTCTATATATAAATATATGTTATTTTTGAATATACCATTTTAAACTTCAAACCTTACAAAGTGGATTTTAATAACTATCTTCCTCCAAGCTCTCGGCCTTCTCCAGGCCTGGCATGAAAAACCTGCTTTAAAGATTTTTCAATATCTAGCTCTTAATAAAATTTTCTTTTACAGTTCTTATGCCCATTAGTTAATTAAAGACTGGCTAGACATGCCCCATGAGAAGTTGTTACCATCATTACCATCTTGATTTTTTTTGTTTTTTTTTTGTTTGTTTGTTTGTTTGTTTGTTTTTGTGGGAGCTTCTAGGAAGCTTTCTTTGTCAGGAGCAGGTGCAGTGCAGTCCTGCCAAGGGAACGGGGAGACAGTGCCGACTTTGTGGACACTGTGGGGAACTGACCCCCTAGGCACAAAGGTCAGTTGGTTACTCCTGTAATCCGACTGGAGAGGTAACTTCCTACTCAGGTCCTTAGCCTGGGACAACGAGACACATTTCCCACTCATGGCCATGACTTTCCACCTGCCCAGAGCTGGGATAGGAATTTCATATCAGCTACCCAAGTTGGCGGTCTGCAAAGGGAGCCTCGTTCCAGCCAACCGGTCACACAAATGAAATGCAGGCCTCAACACCAGCACTGGCCATCTGAATGAAATGCAGGCTTGTCTTAGCCTGTATGCATGCAATAATAAAAACAAATGGTGGCCATGAATTCTGCAATGATGTCAATGGGAATTCACTTTTTTTTATTTTCTAAATTTTTATATTTTTTATTTTTTATTCCCAAAGACCCAAAAACTTATTTACACTTTAATACAATAAAAACCTGGCTGCATCTTTATTTTAGATGTTGAAAGGGTGTAACCTGTTGGTGGTAGTGTAGATCCATTATTTAAAAATTTTTAATAGATAACCCATAACCTTTGTTGAAATTGAATTGTTTTGGCTGTTTAATACGAATTTGCATCTTGAGAAGGAAGGGCCATGTTCCAACTCAGAGGCAATGTTTTTACTGGTATCATGGCTGTTAACATTAAAATATACTTAGAATACAAGTACGCACATCCATACAGACATGTGCACGCACATACATACATACATACATACATACATACATACATACAAAAGATTTGTTAGGTTGACCTGCAAGAGAGGAAAGTCATATTGTTTGATGTTCAATGAAAAACATGAAATTTTTAGAATTTGTTATAGGGTTATTTTACATAATTAGAATAAATGTCCTAGTAATGCACAAAACAGCTGAGATCCATATGCCTCCTCTTAGGCCCATTCCCAACCACTTGCCTTCAATGAACTATCCCTAAAATCTATTCCTATTCTTTCCCTATCCTGTCTCTTCTAGTTAACTACCCCTAAGCTGTCCCTCTGCTAAGCCTAACTGTCCCTATGCTATTTACAAATCTAAAGATTGAGGATTCCCCAAAGTAGACAGGCCAAAGTTGGTTGTAGTCTTGGCCCGATCCATCTTATCTTATTATTAAGGACGTTGGAAGAATAATAATTTTCCATAATCATAACAATAATCACAACAATTTTAACCATTATTAATTACTGATTATTAACCATTATTAGTCACAACAATCATTAATAATTATTATGAATAATAATTGTCAATAATAATAGCCAACAACAATGAACAATTTATTATTAGACTGAATTTTTATCAATTATTATTAATAATTTTATTCAATGACAATAACTATAACTGTTAATAACAATTACTAACAATAATCAACAATTTATCATTAAACTGAATAATATGCATTCTATAAACCCAATTAAAAATTGTTAACACTAAGGGGTATAAAACAAACATTTTTTATGAATGGAATCTATTATTGTTTATAGTCAGATAATTAGATTTAAACCTGTAGGATTATAATGAATTAAAAGCAGTAACTTGCATTCACTTATAAATATACACAGCTTGAAGATGGGCTTAAAGAAACATAAAACAGTTTTATTCAAAAATTTCTCATTTAAATTGAACCAAAATATCAATTCATGTTGTTAAAGAGACTTTTACCAATGGTCCTTAAAAAAAGACAATTTATCGGAGCAATTTTGTTTTGTTAGAACTCCAAGGCCTGTAAACTCTCCTAGAAATCCATCTATCTTGTTTCTAAAATGCTGAAATCAAAAGAATGTTACCTAAAATCAAAATTTAAAGAGCATGATATAGATACCACGTGCTCAGTCTGGCAGCTGGTATGCATGCACAGCAGGCAGGCTGATGGCGCAAGAGCTCAAACCACATGTGATCAAGAATTCTGTGAGAAGAGATCTTTAAGGTGAAACACATTTAAAAAGAGCAAGATAAAATTAAATCAAACAATTAATTTTAACTGTGCACATATATTTACTCAAAAGATATCTAGGGTACCTGGGGATTAAGTAAAAATATTACACTTTAAATTAAGCATGCTGAAATGGATTTGAATTACTGCTTGCTGAATCCCAATTTTGGGTCTACAAATAGCTGGCAGGTTTAGGTAAGAAGAATTAGATTTAGAAATACTTACGAAATAAACCCACAAGAAGACAAGAGAGCAATAAAAGGAAAAATTTAAGAAAAATGTTATCAATTGGCCAGGGTTTAAAATTATCTAGAAAAAACTGCACCATTACATAGGGTGGTTCCCTTGAAAGGCCTTAATTTGCAACAGAAAGAAGTGGGCTCAGGTCTAGGAGAGCTACCTGGAGAAAATTTACATGTGAACAAGTTAAGGTTGGAGCAGAACACATCTCCTTCTTCACAGTAGGAGATGGAGTATTTCTTTGGGGGGAAGAAATTAAAACCAGAAAGTTTTTCAGACCTGTAGAATTACGAAAAATGGTTTCAAGGCCAAGCATGTCTGCTAAAACTTGATATTAAACTCAGCCTTAGAGTCACTGGCTTTTATTGCCTGCAGGAGTGACCATGCCAGGAGGCACATGCCTGGAGACAATGGCACACTCTCTCCAAGCCAAACCAGAACCCTGCAGCCTTCCTCCACATGTACAAAGCCACAAGCTCTCAGACCACTGTCCCATCCACCAAAACCAACAGGAAAGAAGGCTCCACCACAAGATAGACATCAGGAGAGAGAGAGAGAACAAAGAGAAGAAAAGGGCAAGATTTAGGGGTATGCATAACTAAGTTAAGGTTTCCTCCTGCCCCACATCCGGTCACCATTTGTGGGTAGGCCACAGAGATTTGTGGTGGGGCCCATCTAATCCCAAAATGATCCATGTGGAAAACACGCATAGGAAAGCACACCACGTGGACACATGTTAAGGTCTAAATGCAGAGAGAGATTTTATTGCAAAATGTCTGGTTATACAGCAAGCGTGACTCATTTTTCAGGGCCCAATCCTAAACCTTTTCATCACTACATCCCACCCCATGGGTGTGGCCAAGGAGGTCCCATTGGCTTAGAATGCAACCCATCTTAACTAAGTTTTCCCACACAACACCATCTGCAGGGCTTTTAATTGTCTTCATTTTTTAGAGAGGGTGTCAAGAGGTTAACTAAGTTGCCTACACTTAAACAAGAGAAGGCAGATCTAGGATTTATGTCCCATACCTTCAGAGCTTCTGGTCCTAACCATAGAAGAGAAAAGGAACGGTTGCTGACCAGTAAGGTAAAGAAAGAAAAATGTGATTAAGGCAACAACTTTACCTGTGATAAAATATTTACTCCTCTTTGTCTTTCACAGACTTTCCGTCAAGTTTCTCAATTGCCTCATATAAAGATTTCTTATAGCTAACAGTAGATTTTAAAATGAAAATCCATGTTACATGTCTGGAACATAAAGGATAAATGTCTAGCAGTGATGGAGAAAGAAAATAATTTTTACATATTTTTACATATTATTAAGAATCAGCCTTTATTTCCCTCTTCTGAGTAGTGTCCCAAAGACCCTCGGCATCTACTGTGTTAAGTGGTGAGTTCAAGAGATTACTGGCGCTGATGGGCCTCTAGTTCAGTTATTTCCTTCCCCTTGCAACCTCACATCACTATACATCTGTTTTGTTGATTCAGAAGAGCACTTGAAATGCTTTACAGTTGATTTTGACAAGTGCTACAATTTGATAGGGGAAGATAATTCTTGCTGAGATGATTTTCAAAGTACAGAAATTATACTTTTGAGTAGATATTACCTTTCTTTATGATCAGAATTTTCATTTAATATACAGCACACTTAAGCGTGGTAATCACATTTCCCTTTTTCTGAAAAAAAGGGATGGGTGTCTTTGATCTCATATATTAAGGCATTAAACACAAATCCTATTCCAGATTCTGATTGTTTTCTTTGTTACAGATAAAGTATGTCTGGCAAATTTAAAAATAACAGATTGAGAAAATGCTATATGAATATGAAGTGGGATTATTAATTAACTGAGAAGCTCCTGATCATGTGATTGGGCTGATTGATGAGTTACTGGGATGTACATTTTCTGTATGCCTCTACATCCACTAAACTAAGAATAATCAGTAGTGCTTTAAAGGCTACCCACTTATTATGGTTAGGATAATCACTTTTATGAAGTAAAATATATGGATATGGCTTTAATTTATATTTTGAAGTATTCTCTTACACAGATTTTTATAATTTATTTAATTATAGAAGAATTTTTCATATTTGATATATGAAATCATTCTGATGAATTATCATTGGTTTGCTTTGTTTAACTGATGCTTCACCAAAGGTTGACAAAATTTACATATCACCACTATTTAAAGCTTTGCTATGGCCTGCTCATGATTCTAACTTGTTTTAAAGTGAACCAAATGGGTTATGGCTTTGGAATCTCAGTCATGTCTGTAGAGCTCATTCCTGGTGGATACTTTCAGTAAATTAGATCCTCGTTACTATTGTGATAGAAACTAGAGCCTGTGCCATGCCTCCAAATACCGTTAGCACAGGATAAATGTCATACCCTAGACTCCTGCTGCAAACACTGTCAGTAGATCAATGTGGTCAAGCTGTGTTTCAGAACTCTTGTCTGCAACTTCGAATTCTATATGTAACAAAAAAAATCTTAATTGGAATTGGGGAGTGGAGAGGGTGGATTATTCTGTTGTGCACGTGTACATGCACACACACATGTGACCATAAAACATACACATTAACATATATTAATTGTACAGGATGATTTTCACTATGATGTTTTCAAATATCTCTATAAGGCATTCTGATCACATGCACAATACCACCCATTCCTCTCTTCTTTCCTTTTTACCTCTGGCTAAGTTCCTCTCCCCAAATAATCCCCTTTCTACTTTTGCATCTTTTTCTTTAAGTCTAGAATCTATATGATAGAATAATCCTGTTTTAGTCATTTAAATGGGAATATTTGAATGTGGACACTCGTTTTATTATTCCCCTGCTAAGCGGAATCCTTCATCTGTCTAAGCCAGATTCCACACTAAAACACTGAGTATCTTGTTGTTGTTTCATTTTTCTTATGGAATCTCTGAAAAGATAAAATAAAATAATGAATGTAAGCTTTAGTTCATTGCTTAGAAAAGCCACACAATCTGAGAACTGTGATTAATGATTTTTTTAATCACCAGTGCTACTTCCTAGTTACTACCCCATGCTGGTTTTATTATAATAAAATAGCCCAATTTTTCATTATTTCATATTCTACCCACTTTAGTTCTCTTATAAAACAATGCTATTTATTTTAAAATATTACTTTCATTTTGTAACTCCACTGAAAATGGGCTGTAGTTCATATCTAAACCCATAGACATCAAATATTTCTATTACCTGGCTTCAAAAGTTTTATAACCTGTATTTCTGTTATTCCCATATAGAACCCTGCACTCTGCCCTTGCTGGATTAACTCTTGATTGCCAGTTTTGCTACCTTTCCACATCTGTGTGACTTTTCACTAATAAAGAGGTAAATATGAGCCTCAAGTGAGTAGAAGACTTTGTGAAGCTTTTTCACATGATAGAATTGTAGCCTGTTTAGGGAATCATTTTTAATGTATATAGATAAACCTCAATTATCTGGACAAATAAAGGCAAAAGTGATCAGAATTAAAGTGCCATTAATCAAAACTGGACATGAATTCTTTCAGATTTCTATGTATATTGTGGGTATAGATGGACACACATTTCTGAATAACTTGAGTATGTTTTCTTATTTTGGTTAGGGGAAGCTAATAAACATTGCATGTCTTTCCGTTAATGGATAGCAACTGTTCAATTTTTAAAAAAATCATTGTTTGTGGAGTATTAATATAAATCCTATGGAAAGGTGTTCTAAATTTAATGCTTGGATTACTCATTTTCAGTTTATTTCATGCTAACTGCCTTTTCTTTTTAAGGTAAAGACATGATGGGAGAAACATAGGTGATTCCCTTCCACAACCCTCTTCAACTGAGAAATACTTCAAAGAGAATTGCTTTACTCAAGTCATATAGCAAGATGGAAAATGGCATTAGGTAGATTTAGATCTTTCTCAGTAACAGCTCTCTTTTTCACTCAGTCCCCCCTTGTCTCCCTTCTTTACTTCCTCCCTTTCCTCTGTCTTTTCTCCTTTTGTTTATTTTCCTCTTTCCTTCTCTTTCCTTTAACTCTTCCTTCCCTTCCTCCTTCTTTCCCTCCATTCCTTTCTCTCTCTTTCTTTCTTTCCTTATTTTTTTCATTTATTTCTCTCTCAAGATATAATTAGGACAGTGTGAATTTAATCTTAAGTAAGCAGTTCAGTAAGTATTAGTCATTCTAGAGAGTTTATAATTTTATATAGCTTTGGCTTCCCTTGAACTCAGTATGCAGGTCAGGCTGGCCTCAATCATTCAGTGATACTCCTTTTTCTACCTCCTGAGTTCTGGGAATATAGACATGTGCCATCACACCAGGCTTAAAATATAGTTTGAGAATATTTCACTCTCTACAATATTCTCTCATAAGCCCAAATTATAATCAGTTCCTAAAACACTACTCTACTTTCTGAACTTATGCACTGAGTTTCTAAAGACTTCATAAAAATGTAATTCTACAAATGTTCATCATTTAGTTCATGCATTTTCACTTAGCATGTTATTGATGATCATGCATGTGTCTTTATCAGTAATCAGTTCCTGTTTACTGCTAAGGAGTATATCACCATTTACCAGTTGTTCATTTAAATTGTCTCCAGCTTACATCTAATAAAAGTAAGACTGTAATGAACTTATACAGAATAAGCTTTATTGTGACAAATGTTTCCATTCTTTGGATAAAGATTAATGAACAGAAATACTGGGTCCTATAATTAAATATCGGTTTAACTTTGCAGGAAATGTTAGAGCTTTCTAAAACTGTACATAGTTTTTCCATTTTTCATTTTTTTTAATTTTTATTGTTGTTATTGCTGTTTGTTTTCTTCATTTGTTTTGCTTTTTGAGACAAGATCCTACTGTTACTTCAGCTGGCCTCAAACTTATCCTTCTACCTCAACTTCTATCGGGCTAGAACTACAGGTACATATCAATGCATCGCCATGACTGGCTTATTATTTCATTTTGCCAATAACAGCATATAAGCATTCTAACTTCTCTGTATCCTCACCAACACTTACTATTGTCTGTCTTTCTGATAACAGGCATTCTAATGTTTGAAATACTAGTTCATTTTTGTCAATAGGCAGATCTCCTAAATGGCTAATGGTGTTCATATTGACATTTTTCATGTGTTTGTTCCTCAGGTCTATATTATCTTCAGGATATATTTAAATATTTTCATCATTTTCTTATTGGGCTCTTTGTCCTTTTATTATTAAGTGCAAAATTATATATTCTTGATTCAGTACTTGCATTGTTTAGAAATATATTCTATTAGTCTGTGTCTTATCTCTTCATTTTATTAATAGGCATATTTGGAATCAAATTTTTTACCTTTTGACAAAGTCCAATGTATATCTTATTTTATTTTATAATAATGGGCTAGAGTGATTTAATTGTTGATAATATTGCTCAACTTTATGTATATTTACCAATTTGTAATGTTATCAGTTACTGAAAAGTGAACATTAACATATCCAACTGTAATTGTTGAATTATCTTTTGTCATTTAAATTACATAAGTTTCAATTTTTAATATTTTAGGGATCTGTTATATGGTGGTATGATTTATAGATATTCTTGGTGTATTGCTTTTATAATCACAAGGCATCCATCTCTGTCTCTAAGAGAATTCCTATATTAATGTCTATTTTATCAGATATGAATATGGCCACCTCTGTACTCAGGAATATTTATTGTTTGCATAATGCATGTTTTCCCATCTTTTGCTTGAAACATAATTGTATATGAAACTAAGCTATCTTTTGCAAATAGTAAACAGATCTTGCATTTAGTCAGCAAGGCAACCTGACTTTTCAGTTTTTAGTTATCTTTTATTTTATTTTGAAAAGAATATTGCCAGGTATTGGAATACAGGTTAAACTTTTAAATTCCTTTAATATATTTCTTAAGAATGTCATTTAATTGCTCTTTCAGCTTGTGGTTTCTTAATAGAAGTTTAATGTAATTCTGTGATCTTTGTGCAGGGTATCACTTTTAATTTGACAGGAGTCACCATTTTCTCTCATGTTTGTAGCAGATTTAGTATGGTGTGCCTAAACAAGTGTCTGTGTTGTCTGTATGGTAGTTCTTTCTTTTGTGACTCTGTGCGTTTGTGTGTGTGTGTGTGTGTGTGAGAGAGAGAGAGAGAGAGAGAGAGAGAGAGAGAGAGAGAGAACTTCAGGAGTATAGTTTGTTGCCTTTCATTGTTTGTGGGAAGATATCTAGCCATTGTATTTTCAATGACTTTTCTAATCTGATCTTTGTTTTTATTCACTCTTTCTCTTCTCAGTTAATTATTTTCTATTCAAGGAAGTTATTGTAAATAGAGCAAAATATTTGCCTTTCTTATAGCAATCAACAGTCCTTTCTTATGAACATCTAGTGAAGCCCTCATACACACACACACACACACACACACACACACACACACACACACACAGAATCCAGGCAGGAGTCCAAGTTTTTGCAAAATTTCCTTGTTTCTAGGACTCCCAATGATTCATACTGCCACTTTAGCCAAAACTCCTTTTGAAGTAGACTAACCATTTAAATAAATTATTAACCACTTTTATGCCAGCTTATGGAGGTCTTTCTATACTGTGACAAAAAAAGAGACCATCTGTATGTACCTAGTCTATGTTTTGAAAGGTATTTCATGTCTTTCAGTATTCCTGTCATTCAGGTCACTGATGGGTTAACAAAATTTGTGCTTTTGTAGTTTACATAGCTTAACACATTGTAAAGAGTAGGTGTCATGCTGTCCCCTGATTATTATATCCTACCTAGAAAGAATGTTTTTAGTGGAGATTCACCTTAAATGGCAAGACAAATCAGAACAGACAAAGATCAATTATGCTAAATATTCACGAATTCAATGTGAGATCCTAGTTTGTTGGCCATTATGATTCTTGGTGACTGAGAAAGCTCAATATGTAAGTAAGATAAATCCAGATGAAGAAACACATGAGGGTTCTACTTTACAGCTAATTTAGAAGTAATATTTCAAAAAATAATTATATGTGTCTATGGTGGTTTGAATGATATTGTCCCCCACAGGCTTAAGTATTCAGACATTTTGTCTCCAGTTGGTGTTACTGTTCTTGGAGGTCTTAGAAGGTACGGCCATGCTGGAGGAAGTATGTCACTGGGGGCAGACTTAGTGAGTTTAGCAAGTCTTTCAGTCTCAAATCTCTCTCTCTTTCTCTCTCTCTCTCTCTCTCTCTCTCTCTCTCTCTCTCTCTCTCTCCTTCTGGTGCTCATTGCAAGACATGACCCTTGGCTTGCTGCTCCAGCCCCTGCCACCATGCTTCCCAGCACAATGGACTCTGATTCCTTGGAACCATCAATCATAAGCACAAATAAACTCTTCCTTTTATAAATTCCCTTGGTCATGGTGGATTTATCACAGCAACAGAAAAGTGACTAATACAGTTATTTGGTACCAGAGAGTGGGCTGTTTGCTGTGAAGAACCTGACCATGTGGATGTTTGGAAAAATGTGGAAGACTTTGGAACTTTGGGCTAGAAAAGCTGTTGACTACTATAAGCAGAGCTTAACAGGCCATTCTAGTAGAAACCTGGAAGAAAGCATTGCTGCAAAAAATGTAGGTCCAGAGGAAAATAAAGACTTAGACAGCAACTGGGATATTTTGATAAAGAGTCTGGAAGCAGTTTGCCCACAGCCCAAATGCTTGCCTGATGCTAAGTTGAAAAGCAATGGACTAATGTCTTTGGCAGAGGATATTTCAAGACATCCTAAAGTAGAAATGGTGGTGTGGCTATTAGTGGCGAATATTGTACAGATCTACAGTGAAGAAGAGCAGATGGGGCAGAAAGAAATGCAAAATGTACAGTTTGGATCTGAAACCTGCACTAGGAAGATTTAAGGTGGGGCCAAGGCATGTAAAGGAGAGGTTCCTTTTGATAAAGAGATTAAAGTGATTAAGAAGAGGCCTAGCTACTTATAAGTAAACAATGGAAAAAGTGAGATTAAAGTAATTAAGGAGGGACCTGAGATTTACAAGTAAACAACAGAAATAGTACCTTCAGGGCAAGACCACACCCAGCTAATCCTCCAACTTTTGAAAGGAAAATACTGAAAGGGTTTTCTGCTCCAACAAATTCAGGGCAGAGAAAAGTTGCAAATTTGGTTGAAATAGGCCAGGGTCCACCCCAAACTTGCAGCCAAACTTGGAAGTTTAATTCATGTGGTGCTGGCTTTAGAGGCATGAAGTCTGCAAGAGTGAAGGGGTCTTCAGTTCTTCCTCCATGGTTTCAGAGTGCTGTCAAGGTCAGGCAGAGTGCAGTAGGGGCATCCCTGAATAAAGAAGGCCCTCATAAGCCATTGCATGAAGCTGTGAATGTGAATCCTGGGTGGCAGCAGAGACCCCAAGAAGACATTCAAGATGGCAGAGCTGTGAGATATTTGCCAAGGAGAGCTGCATACAGGGAGTGGTACCAGTCTAAGGAAGAGATCCATGTTGCATGCAATCTTGGAAGACCTGAGCCATCTCAGCTCTTTGGGTTTTTTTGTTTTTGTTTTTGTTTTTGTTTTTGTTTTTGTTTTTGTTTTTTGGTCTTTTTGAGACAGGGTCTCCCTGTAACTCTGGCTGTCCTGGAACTCACTCTGTAGACCAGGATGGCCTCAAACTCGCAGAGATCCATGTGCCTCTGTCTCCCAAGTGCTAGGATTAAAGGCATGCACCATTACACCCAGCATTTATTTATTTCTGTATGTGTATCAATGTACTGTCTGCATGCAAGTTTGTGCACCCGTGTCGTGCAATGCCACGGAGGTCAGAAGAGGGTGTCGGATTTCCCTGGAACTGGAGTTCTCTGTGGGGATAGCACAGCCGTTAAAGGCTGAGGCTAAGAACCACAAAAAACATCTCAGCTCTTTGGAAGTAAAGTTCCAGAGGTCCCACGTGGAGCTACTGGACTTGGTGTTTGCCCTGCTGTTTTTCTGTCTTGTTTTGGTCCAGTATTTCCTCACTATGACTCTGTTCCTCCCCTTTGGAATGGGAATGTGTATTCAGTTCCACTGTATGTTGGGAGTATGTAATTTGCCTTTTGATTTTACAGGAGCTTACAGTTAAGAGACTGGCCTGGGTCTCAGAAGAGAGTTTGGACTGTAGACTTTTGAATAGAATTGAGACTGGTAAAGACTATGGGGACTTTTAAGGTTGGACTAAATGCATTTTGCATTTTATATGGTAAGGAGACTATGGGGGCCAGGGAGTGGAATGTGGTGGTTTGAATGATAGTGTCCCCCATAGGCTTTAAGTATTCAGACATTTTGTCTCCAGTTGGTGGTACTGTTCTTGGAGGTCTTAGAAGGTGTGGCCTTGCTGGAGGAAGTGTGTCACTGGGGGCAGGCTTAGTGAGTTTAACAAGCCTTGTGGTCTCCAGTCTCTCTCTCTCTCTGCTTCCTGTGCTCATTGTGAGATGTGAGCTTAGGCTTGCTGCTCCAGCCCGGGCTACCATGCTTCCCACCACAATGGACTCTGATTCCCTGGAACCATCAATCGTGAGCTCAGATAAACTCTGCCTTTTATAAGTTCCTTGGTCATGTTGGTTTTATCACAGCAACAGAAAAGTGACTAATACAGTGTCTCATTATTCAAGATTAAATCTACACTTTTGTAAGGCATGCAAGAGTCATTATTACTTGATCTTGACCTACTTTTATATGCTCATCTTCTCTTTATGTATCTCAGTGTGCAGTTCATCGAACTGGTGACATTGAATTAACGTAGTACCCAGACTGTGCTTTCTACCACCTTTCCTCTTCTGACATATAGTCGCATCACACAATCTAGGGAGTTTTTTTTCAGTACTGCACTAAATCATGCCATTCACATGGTATAATAGTTTCATACATCATTCATAATAAAAACCATAGTTTGAAGAATATAAGGCCCTACAGGGTGATTACTGCTCATCTTCATTATGCTTCTTTTTATTCTTTTCATCCTTGTTCATTCCATTTCAGTAGCACTGTCTTTGTTAATACTTAACTATATCCAGAAAGTCATTATTGGTTCTAAGGTGACTAAATAGAGAGGCCTGGCTTCTGTGTAGAAATTCCTTTCATCTTGGAGAGAAGGGCTTAGGACTCAGGATGTTAAAAGTGAGGTGAAACAACAGGATGTTCTACAGAAAGGTGAAACATTTCATCCTGTGGGGAAGTTGCTGAGTCTTCAGGAAATAAACAACTCACAGACTTCAGGAAGTCTTGAAGATGACCAGATTCTCTGGATCCATATCTCACCAAGAATATATAAGAAGTAAGGACTGCTGTGAGACTCTCAGAAAAGCTGTCGCTTAGAAGAGGCTCAGATCAACCAAGCCTCCTATAAGAGGCAGAGACCAGCAGAGCCCCAAGGAAAAGGTTCAGACCATCTGAGCTCCCTGGAAAAAGACACTCTCTAACCTGCTGAACTGCCTGCAGGTTGTACCATGTGCTCAAAATTTTCCTGCTTCTGTGACCCATCACCAATAGCAAGGTGGACTTTTGGTGGTATAGGTGTCTTGGAGTCATTTCTGCTCCCTCACACATACTCCTGTAAATAATCCTTATAAAACTCATTAAGGCATCCTTTCATGGTATCCTTCATTTGGTCTTGTTGACTTCCTATCTGAAGAAGACACACTTCCTCAGGAATAGTGTCACACAACACGAGTACTCACCTCCTTCTCCACCTAGAAGAAGCCAAAAACAAGCAAAGATATGAATCTTGAGGAATAGTATTTCTGGAGAGTATTGAACTCAGCAAGGGTGAGATAAAACCTTGTAAGACATGGATAAAGAGAAGGCAGCGTAGAAAGGAAAAAGCCTATTGGCAATTATAATTTTAGCTCCTTGGCCACGGGTCAAACTCTGTGCAAAGGAAAAGGATGTCTTGAAGAGTTTCAGCAGACCCCATAGCTGGAGATGCTGGAAATCTCAGCTATGAGTCCCACAGTCATCACATAAATGCAGTCCAAATAAGGAAGCTATTCTGAATCTACATAGTAGTAGAGAGTGTCAGTGAGGGGACATAAGCAGGCCTATGCAGTCACCCCTAGAAGCCTGAGGCGTGCCTTTAATCTTCTCAGGACTTGGTGGCTTTGACACAGAGAAGAATTTCAGGGCTATCCGCTATGAGGCAGAGTGGGAGTTTTATTAAAAACAGAAAGATGCCCAAGAGAAAAATAAAAGCACAAGAAAGAGCATAGGTGTAGATTCCTCAAAGAAGAGTCACAGTTTCTAAAAAGAAAAGAAAAAAAAAAAAAAAAAGAAAAAACAGGGCCGGGTGTGGTGGTGCACGCCTTTAATCCCAGCACTCAGGAGGCAGAGGCAAGAGGATCTCTGTGAGTTCAAGGCCAGCCTGGTCTACATAGCAAGCTCCAGGCCAGCTGGGACTAAATGCAGACCCTGTTTCAAAATGACCAAAACACACACACACACACACACACACACACACACAAATTTTAAGCACAAGTTTTAGAAGGAAGAATAAGTCAGACCCAAGAGTGGGTGTGGGACTCACAGGGAAAAGCAATACTTAAGTGTCTTGGTATTAGCAATATATACCATTTTGGTTGCTTTCAAGTTATACCTCAAAAGAGAGCTAAGAAATCTTTTTTTTGTATTCTTTCTTTCATTTTGATAAGTGAGATCGTATGGTGTCTCCAGGGGGACTGTGAATGAAATTATAATCAGACACAGTAAAAATTAGGAGTCATTAGGGTTGCACAAGTGGTTTTTGGTGAGATTTCTTGAAAAACACAAGTTTACATGTGGGAAGGGAAAGAGGCCTTAAGCAAATGTTAATTGTGCTTGAATTCTTGTTTCTTAGCAGAGGATAGTTTTCAGCTACACTACAGAAGGAGGACCTTCTTTCTTCTTTCATGCCCCCATAACTTTCTCTCTCTTTCTATCTCGCCTTAGGAAAAGCTCACATCGTCAGTTCGGCACTGTATCGGGACCCGGCATAGCCTGATGCCATCTTGCAAAGGGATCCGCTCCTAGATTCCATACTCTCATAAGAGTCTGTATGCATACACACATCCTCATAGGCCTACACACGTTTTACCACACTAGCACAGGGTGGTGCAGTCTCAGAAACACAACTAGATACAGAAGAGGAACTGTGACAACAGGGCACAAGCCTTTTTTGCAAACTACATTACATGAGAAAGCTGAATGAGCATAGTGGCGGGAGTGGTAGCCTCAGACCTGAAGACGAAAGCATTTGCTTCCTGGCATTTAGCTCCTAATTCCTTAGTTACTGCTTCTGGATCATGTTGTACGCCACCTCTGGGCCTGAGATAAGGTATTCTACACTTCTTGTCAACACGGTCTCCCTTCATGATAAATCTCCCATGAGTTTGAACTAATGTGGAGACTGAGATAATGTGTATCAGTCTTCTTTTGTTACCATGGCTCCCATGGTGGATGTCCCCTACTGTCGGAATGACTTTTACAATACAGACATAATCCTAAACTTGCAACCAAAAAAGGTTACTGTGTATAATGTAAACAAGTTCAGTGAGCCCTGTGCTCCTCTGGTAATCTGAGGACCTGACCTGAATCCCTGAGGACCCCACTTTGCCCTCCACCCAAAATGGAAAATGAATGCTGGTGCTTAAGTAACATGGAAGCAACAACCATTGACCCTGAAAACAATAGAATCAGGATGTCAGTTTTTGATTCTGTGATTGTGTTTTTGTGAAATTTTAGGTGTAGGGTTCAAGGGCAAGAGTTTTGGAAGAGATGGGGGTGGATCCTTATTTCTAGTTCCCCAATTCAGGCTGGAAACACTGTCATAATAAAAGAATGAATGAGGGGCTGGAGAGATGGCCTAGCAGTTAAGAGCGCCGACTGCACTTGCAGAGGACCTGGGTTCGATCCCCAGCACCCACATGGCGGCTAAGAACTGTCTGTAACTCCAATTCCAGGAGAACTCCAGTTCCAGGGGAATCCGAGACCCTCTTCTGACCTCCACGGCATTGCACAGCACAGGTCCACAAACATGCAGATAGTACATTCATACACATAAAAGATAAATAAATAAAATTTGTAAAAAAAAAAAGAATGAATGAAACCTGCCTGGGGAGAAATCTAAAGGAACAGTTTGTTTGCATATTTTGGGTGTACTATTGGTCTTAAAATGAATGCTGAGTCAGGCTGTTTCTTTATTCAGGTATTACAGTAATGTGGCTTAGAAATGATGTACTTACCAACAGTGGGCTCCATGGTCCTGGCCACAACTCTTAATTTTCAAAATAGCACCTCTTTCAGGATATGTCCTGTACTACATAGGCTCCACAATGGTCCCATGCAGCTCTTGGGGACAGAAAGGCTCTCTGAAACTGATTTCACTCACATATTTATCAATGTTATTAATTGTCCAATTGGATATTTAATCACTAGATCTAATCAATTTGATACCCTAAGACTCATCTGCTAATACAGAAGACACATTATTGAACTGATAGAAAATTAACTGATCCTCCAGATCTGCAGTTGTCAATATAGGGACAGAAGTATGAAAGAACAATGTGATATTACACCTTCAAGATAACAGACCACGAAATAGAGAGTGTTGATAAAATACGTGATAAAAATTATGAGAACTCGGCTGGCACAATGGCGCAGAGGATGCAGACATTTGATGCCAGCCCTGATAACTTGAATTAGATCCTTGGGAATCACATGGAAGAAAGAGACCCAGTTTCACCAAGTTGTCTTTTGACCTCCACCAATGAAACCATGGTAAGTGCAGGTCCATAAACACCCCCCCCACACACACACACACACACAAATACATTTTAGAGAAAAAAAAAATGATGGGACTGGAGACAGAAACTGGTAGGCAGTTTCGGAGAGGGACCTCGAAAGATTCTTGTCATCAGCCATCTGGAAATGTCCTTGGTTATATCTAGCTTCTTGTTTTCCTTCTCCTTTTACAACGTATAGAGGAATACCACTGTCCTGAAGATATGTATGAGGACATGACTGAAATGGAGAGGTGCCTAGATACTTCATGGACAGGCCAACTAGACTGATTCTCCATGCCTCAACCCAGTTTCTGTTGCAAGTGCTATAAAAATCCTCAAGATTGGTACTCTACGGGACCCTATTTCTTGGAACCGGCCCTCACTGTGTAGGGCTCTGCTGGTCAATGTTAAGCTTTCATCTGTAAACATATCATAAATCCTTTTCTAAAACTCACCATTCTGTTGTCCTTGCATTTCATTATTTGAATTCAGGAGATAAGATATTGGAGCCACTACTCAATAGAAGTCGACTGAGGCTAGGAAACTTCCATCAAACTCAAGGACCCTCAAGCTCTGATATGTAACCAAAACAGGGGCAATGATCAGTATTGCTTAAGGGTCTATGAGACCTTTGATCAACAGCTTCTAGAGAAGGAATCAGTTCCTGACATTGAGGTTTCATCTGGTGAGCCTATGGTGTCTACAAGGGGGCAGTGTCCCCCTGCTGTAGGGTAACTCCTTTCAATCCCTTTTCATAATGTATATTTGGGGAAACTTCTATTGTTGTAGGTTTCCATGTGGCCTTTTCTTTTTTTGGGGGGAGGGGGCGTGTATTTTTGAGACAGTGTCTCCCTTTAGTCCCAGGTGGCCTGGAGCTCACTCTGTAGACCAGGGGTCCTTGAACTCACAGAGATCCTCCTGCCTCTGCCTCCCAAGTGCTAGGATTAAAGGATGTGGCACCATGTGTGTCCCCCCCCCCCCCGCTCATGTGGCCTTTTCTAAAGGCCTTCATTGTTATTCATCTTTCTCCATACTCCCTCCTCTACACTGCCCTCTCATTCCTCACCCAATTTAACCCTTCCCACTGTTTCCCTTTACCATTCATATCACTGTATTCTACCGCCCCACTCAGAAAGCCTAAACTACCCACCCATGGCTGTTTACTAGTTCCCTGACTTCTCTGGATTTTGAGATTCAAACATGAATATCTAAGATTTCAAAACTGGCATGCAGCTATTAGATGAAACCTGCAACATTTGTTTTTCTAGGTCTGGGTTACTTCACTCAGGATGATTGCTTCCAGTTCCATGCATTTACCTGTCAATTTCACAATTTAATTTTTAAAGAGCTGAATAATATTTTGTTGTTTGTGTACACTAAACCTTCATTATTCATTTTTCAGTTGATGGACATCTAAGATGTTTTCAGTTTCTAGCAATTAATGAAAAGGGCAGCAATGAACTTGGATTAGCAGGCATTTCTTTTTTTTTTTTTTTTAATTTTTATTTATTTATTTATTTTTATGTGTATGAATGTATTGTCTGCATGCAGGTCTGCGCACCCGTGTCGTGCGATGCCGCGGAGGTCAGAAGACGGTCTCGGATTCCCCTGGAACTGGAGTTCTCCTGGAACCGGAGTCACAGACGGTTCTCAGCCGCCATGTGGGCGCTGGGGATCGAACCCGGGTCCTCTGCAAGAGCGGTCGTCGCCCTTAACCGCTAGGCCATCCCCCCAGCCCCTTAGCAGGCATTTCTAAAATAGCATATAGAGTCTTTGGGGGATAAGCCCATAGGTGACATGGCTGGATCATATGGTAGATCCATTTTTAGCTTTTTCAGGAATCTCCACATTGGTTTCCAAAGTGTCTGCCCTAATTTGCACTCCAGTGGCATTCACCACCAGTGAATAAGATTCTTCTTTCTCCGCATCCTCACCAGCATTTTTTGTTGTTTGTTTTTGCATGTTAACCATTCTAAGATGAAATTTCAAAGTGCTCTTTTAATCTGCTTTTCCCTAATGACTAAAGATCTTGAACATTTTAAAAATATTGTCAGATATTTGAATTTCATCTTTAGAGAACTCCCTGTTTAGCTCCTTGCACCACTTTTTAATTGTTTTGTTGTTGTTGTTGTTGTTGTTGTTTTGTGTTCAGTTTTTTTTTTTAGTTATTGTATATTCTAGACACTAACCCTCCATCAGAGGCAGAGCTGGGGAAGATTTTCTCCCAATGTATAGGCTGTTTCTATACTCAATTCATGGTGTCCTTTCATGTACAGAAGCATTTAGTTAGATGATATCCCAATTGTCAGTTGATGGACTTAATGACTGCACTATAGCAGTCCTGTTTAGAATGCCCATACCTGCACCCATAATTTCCAGAGTGTTCCCTACCTGATTCGGGGTATTAGCTCTGAGGTTAATATCTTTGATCCATTTAGAATTGAGTTTTGTGCATGGTGAGGAAGGGATCTAGTCTCCTTCATCTACATGTCACTATCCAATTTGACTTGCACCATCTGTTGAACATGCTTCTTTTCTCCATTGTGTGTTTTTGGCACTTTTGTTGAAAATTAGGTAGTTAGTATGATGTGGTGGAGTATTCCCTTCATCTCAGCACTCAGGAAGCAGACACAGGGGGATCTCTAAGATTAAGTCCAACCTGGTACGCATACTGAGATTCAGGTCAGCTAGGATTACAGGGAGATCTTGTTTCAAAAAATCTAGGTAGCTGCAAATGTGTACATTTAAATCTGGGTCCTCAGTGGAATTCAATTCCACTGATCAATGTGTTTTTATGCCAGGTCCATGAACATTTTATTACTATAGCTCTGTGGTTTAATTTGAGGTCAGGAATGGTAATGCCTCCTGCAGTTCTTTTATTATTTATGATCATTTTGTCTATCCTGGTTTTTTGTGCTTTCATAGGAAACTTGAAATTATTTTTTTCAATTTTTGTGAAGAACTGTGTTGTAATTTTAATGGATATTCCACTGAATTTCTAGGTTACTTTGGTAAGATAGGACATTTTCATTTTCATGATATTAATCCTGCTGATCCAGGAGCATGGGAGTTCTTTCCATTTTCTGATATCTTCTTTACCTACTTTCCCCTATGTCTTAAAGATTATATTTTACAAGTCCTCAACTTCCTTTGTTAGATTTATTCCAAGATATTTTTTGAGTGTGAAGCTATCATGAATGAGATTGCATTCTGAGTTTCTTTCTCAGTATGTTTGTTATTGCATCTTGCTGAAGACACTACATAAATGATCTGAGAACAAACATGGAGAAATCAAGCTGATGCTGGCTTCAGAGGCTCATCTCCACTGGCTTGCATTCTTCATGCTGGAAGGCACAATGTATGCTACCATAAGGAGAAAATAATCATCAACTTTACCCACTTATGAATCCTGTGAACTATAATATACCTTGGATTTAAGGTCTGGTTTGTAGGATAAAGCCTATACCTGATATTGATATCAGGCTTAGGAGCCTGAGATTAGATAGATCATAGGGCATACGGGAGAGCCTAATACCTGTTCTCTACTAGATAGTTATCATAATAAACTGATGCCTAATGACTTGCTGTTATAGCCATAAGTTTCTCAACTAACACCAGAGAAGTTTCCTTATGCAGCAGATGGTGATTAGCACAGAAACCCACAACTTGCCAATCTGTAGACTGTGTTCCTTTGTATGGTCTATATATGTTTCAGGTTGTAATATCATCCTGGTGTATTTTTCCTTTAGTGTGTATAAAGTGACCTTCCCAGTCTCTTTGGATTAGGTTTAGTTTGAAGTCTATTTTATCAGATATTAGAATATCTACACCTACTTATTTCTTGGTTTTGCTTGCTTGAAATAACTTTTTCCATCTTTTTGCCTTAAGGTGAGGTCAATCCTTGTTTTTGAAGTGTGTTTCTTAGAAGTAGTAATCAATGGATCCTGTCTGTGTCTTTTAGTGGGGATTCGAAATCATTAATAGCAAGAATTACTACTGACAAACATTTATTAATCCTCAGACTGAAGTAATGCATCAAGTATTCTCTGCAGAGCTGGTTTTGTGAACATAAATTTCTTAATTTTTTTTTTTTGGTCTTTTTGAGTCGTGGTCTCTCTTTTAGTATCAGCTGGCCTAGAGCTTGCTATGCAGACCAGGCTGGACTTGACCTCACAGAGATCCACCTGCATCTGTTTTCCAAGTGCTGGGACTAAAGATGTGCACCACGATGCCCAACCTTTATTATATCTTTTTGTAATGAGAAGTTTTCATTTTGCCTTCAATTACAACTGTTATTCTTGCTGTTTATAGTAGTCTTGGCTGGAATCTATGTTCTTTTCATGACTTATATGGATTTGTTCCATACTCTTCTGTCTTCCATAGTCTCCACTAAAAAGTCACCTGTTATTCTGATGGGCCTGCATGTATATGTGATCTGTACTTTATCTCTTAACTTTTCATACATTTTCTTTGATCTGTACATTTAGAGTTTTGACTATTACATGACATGGGGCGTTTCTTTTCTGATCCTCTCTACTTGGTGTTCTATGTACCTGTTATACCTTGATAAGTATCTCTTTCCCTAGATATAAGGAACTGTCTTCTATGATTATATTAATGATATTTTATGTGCCTTTGACCTGAGTTTATTCTCCTTCTCCTATGCCTCTATTACCCATGATTCGTAGGTTTGGCCTTTATACAGTGTTCCAGAGGGCTTATATATTCCTTTCCTGGGTTATTTTAGATTTGATATTTTCTTTCATTGACCATTTCCCCAAACTTTCCTTCAAGTTCTGATATTTTCTGTTCTATTTTCTCCATTTACTTTTTGATTCTTTCCTCTAAGTGTTTTCTTTGAGTTCCCGGAACTTAAATTTCAAATTATATTTCAGTCTGACTTTCCCTCAGAGTGTCTCTTCCTGAATTTTTTTTTTGCTATTAAACTTTTCATAAATAATACAACATTTTTCTTTTTTTTTTTTTTTTTTTTTTTTTTTTTTTTT